>JAPMOB010064773.1:0-12341 GCA_029875015.1 Lepomis gibbosus | reverse complement strand
CACACACACACACACACACACACACACAGAAAGAGCCTTTCAGCAATATGGCACGCTCATCACGTCTGGTTATCGGTGGGTCTGCAGTGCTCGCACTTCACCTCTTGTCCTCCATAAAGGCGAGGCATTGGATTGTAAAGTGGTGGGGTTATTTCTGTCAAGGGCCCACACTGAGCATCAACTGTCTTCTGTTCCCCTGCACTTCTGAAGAGCAGAGACCCTCCATTTTCCACAACCCTGTGCTGAAACATTTAGCCATTCAGTCCAGGGTTTGGAAAGGCAAAGTGCGTTTAATGAGACACGACTTGCCATCTCCATCTTGTAACTCCCGATTGAGGAGACAATGAAATTTAATTGGCCCATACTGTGTAATCCTCGACTTCCTTAATGTAATTGGAAATCAAAGAGTCCCCTTCAGACTGTCCCTTTATTACTCAAAGCAGCTGGGTGGAGGTTTTTTGTATCAGTGCAGTTATTGGTCTCCAACAGGCTCAGGATGTGGACCATTGATTGTGGGAATCCAATAAAGTTTCTTTATGATGGATCCAGGTAGTCTAACATGTGTATCAGTGCCTGTAGCCCGTCTACTTATCAGCGTCGTAACACTTGTCTGGATATTTTAGCATCTGCTCTAGGCCGTTTACTAGTATTGTGGGATTAAATGGCACACGTGGGTCAACTCCGCCAGGTACGTCTCTGCCAGTGTTGATTGGTGATGTAAAAGTTGGGTACTTGTGCCTCAGCAAACCTTAAGTCACAATATCCTGAGATGATTACCTTCCAAATCAAGTTTTCAGACTGCAGCAAAGTGACAGACTAAGAGATTAAGGTAAGTCTGCCTGTCTCGTTCAGTCTTCTGCCAAATGAAAACTTTTATTTCTTCCCTCCACAATTTTCCACTCTTTCAACCCCCTGCTTTCCTCTCCAGCTCCAGCTGTTTCAATGGCTCGAGTAGTTATTAACACATAATTACAATCTATTTAGGAAGCATCACTGAGAGGACCAGTGCTGTTAGCAGCTCATTTTCTACTAAATTAACTTGTGCTCAGAGCAACGCAAGTACATTCGAGGAAAATGGCCTCCAAAATGTTTCTGTATTGTCTGTAAGTAAAAGTGGTGATGATTATGAGTTTGTTTCATCAGAACAGACACAGTGTTGGGAGATGATTAATTGGGGAACCATTCATTGAAATGTTTCTTTTCTGTAAAAATAGCTGTGTAGTGGTCTGGTAGCCCGTATTAGTCTCTTGGGCTGTGTTTAAATGGCACACAGAAAATGTCATGTGTACACTCTATTAGTGCTCGCAGATAATTAAGTGACTGAAAAATGGGACACAATACACAAAAAGCAGCTGGATTTACAGCTTACATATGGAAATATTTAGATTTACAAGCAATGTATTTGTCACAAACAGTATTTTTTTATGTAAATCTTTATTACTGGACTGATTACAACAGGATGTGTCTTGTATTGTTTGGTTAGAGTATACCGTTTACCTAAAAATGACTGCCACCCACCCCCCACCCGAAAACTCTGCTCCACTCGCATAGTGAATTGAGACCAGCAGGGTGGGAGGTAGGCTGCACACTGAGCCCGCAAGGCACACCAACATCAAGCAGTAGAGTGAAAGGAAACGTTCCTCTGCATACATGAATATCATTCCTGCGGGAGAAGAAGAAGAACAAAGACAACTGAAGTAAATGGCTTTTCTGGATCTTCAAGTGTGCTTCTGTGTCTTCTCTAGTTGCCAGGTTCCAAACAATAAAAACACGGGCAGGAGTAGGCCTAGCAGAGATAAGAGCTCTTATTGATAACACATTTTTTTCTTTACCTATGTCCCTGTTGTTATTGTATATTTATATTAAAGCAGTTTTAATCAATATTTTTATATTAACCTGTTGGAAACTGACACCTTTTTTCAGGAAAACGCCTAAGATAACATACCCAAAATTTATCAGGAATAAAACCTAGATGCATAATTCTGGTCTCGTTTGAAAGGTCAGACGTTACCATTACAGACTAATTGAAGATGTAATAAAGAAAAATATGCTATTTTCATCCTCAATTGGTAAAAAAAAGCTATATTATGAATGCAATAAACCATCAAAGCATCATCAGATAGATTATAATGCAACTGAACAGAGATGCTCACAAGTCTTTAGAGTCCAAGTCAAGTCTCAAGTCACTTGTGGTTGTAATGAATATTGTATCACCTGCAACTGCATAGCTGTAAGGAATTCTGTAACCTGTTTTTCACTTGTAATGTGCTATGCAATCACTGACAGCTTAAACTCCTATAAGTCAACACATCCCCCAGACTTGCAAACCCAGTGTAACATTATAACTAAATAAAACTTTGATGTTATTTTATCAACAATACACCTGTAACCTGTTTGCAGCCAACGTTAATAATTAGCATGATGACAGCAAGCGGGACGTAAATGATTATATTAATCGACCACCACAAGTTTGGCAAGTAAATAAACGCTTATTCATCTTTTCGTAACGATTGACAGTCGGAGTTAACCTCCGGTAGACTGTAGCTAAAGCAAGAAGCAAGCCAACGTTAGATGGCCAATGATGAGCTAAACATGTTTACTAATCTCAGGTTACTAACCGATTTTGTGTTGAGCGCTTCTTTGTTTGGGCCAAACTTGAGTCCCGGTCTCTGCAACTCAATATCTTTTAACACAGCTGGAAAGCAATTATAACTGTAAATTTGATGAAAATAAACTAAATACAACAGGTATGATACTTTTTTTAAATATACCAGGCGAATAAAAATATACAAGGCGAATGTCCATATTTTGGTTGTCTATGTAGCTACTATGGGCTGACTACTGGGCCGCGAAAAAGAGCGTGTGTTCCAAAGCAGCATTTCTTTGTCTCTGCAGAAAAAGGTGAGAGAATTCACCCACAGCTTCCAGGAATTGCGCAATAATCAAGATGATTATTGATGATATTTTTATTAACAAATCAGCTGATTTTTTGGACTGACAATGGCGAAAAGGGCAAACGTAAGTGAGCAGTTGTAATTGTATATGCATACAGGTGGATTTGCTGTCACTTTTATCCAGCTAATTATTCTGTAATTTTGGTGAGTGCTGTGAGCTAAACAGCTGATCTCGGGGAGATTTTTTGGTTTGAGAGGTTGGACATAAGGATATGTTGTGATTAGAGATAAATGGTTGCTTATAACTGTACAGTGATTACAGAGCGAATTATGTTGTGATATAAGCTCATTTAGATGCTAAGTGTTTGATGTGTGTTTGGTGTGGATAAAAATGGTTGGTTTGAGCTCTAGCTGAACCTCCTAGCTTCACAGAGGTGTGTAGCATGGGTAGGGTGTTGCAATACTAGTTTCAGACAGGAATTTCCCATTTGCATTTTGCAACAATGGATCAGATATAAGATATAATCAAAACAATGCAAAATGCAGTCCCATGAAATATAGCAGTGTCTATGTGTGTACATAGCTCACACATACATAGGGGGGTACAGCTCAGAATAGGCCTCTCCCTGGCTCAGCTTCTGCTTGCACTGATTGTACAGCTACATCTGCATGAGATGAACATCAGTAATAAATATAACTAACAATAATACATTTTCTAATTCTATCTATGGATGATTGCCCAGCCTTGCACATTGCCCCTGTACCTGCCACTGTTTCGGGTTCCATTGTCCTTCTCCTCCTGCGTCTCCTCCTCTCCATTCTGCTTGTCTTCTTCATCCTTCTCCTACAGCTCCTCCTGTTCCTCCTCCTTTTCCTTCTTCCTTCAACTGCCGTTTATAATATACATAAATATGTAATTTAGCCTATATGCCTATACATACATACATGCATATATAAATAGTTTCAGTATATAATTAATGCATTACTTATCAGTGGCTGTGCTGCGTCCTGCCTCATCTGTGTCAGCCACAGCACATTTCCACCAAGGAAGAGGTCAGTTAATTTAGCGCATTTAGCCGCCTCTTGCACCAACATTTTTTCCTTCTAAATTCATTAATTTTTTTCCCCACCACCCTTCGCCCCCCTCTTTTCTTTTATATATTACATATTTACCTGCTCTGTTGTGCTTGTCTCACATCCCTGGGCTGACTTGTCTCATAAGTATATGATACTCCTAGACCTATTCTTAGACCTAATATGTGTTGTGTGTACAGAGTAAGCAGAACTAACAATGTTAAAATGACACTATGGAAAAATAAAATGACAAAAGTAGGTAAATAGAGTGACAAAAATATATGAAGAATACGTATATGAGAAATTTGCAGGTTTAAAGCGGAACAAGTACTAAACGGTAATGTCACCATGCTAACATGCCCACAATAACATGCTGATGTTTAGCAGTTATATTTACCATGAACAACTACTATCTAACATTTGCTATTTAATACTAAGCACAAAGTACAGCTGATAGAAATGTCATTAGTTTTGCAGGCATTTGGTCATAAAGCAAAGTACCTGGATCACCAGCGTCAGGATTCATCCTCTGGGGACCATGAGCATCTGTACAAAATTAAATTACAGAATTTATTTGTGCGCTGTCTCCTGGCTTATATTAAAATTTCCATTAGTTTAGTTCCCAGGCGCCATTGCAATGGAAAAAATTGTGACCAGACTGCTATTGCTAGAGGACAGAAATGTTCACTGTGCTGAATAATGATGTTTGAGTCATAAATTAAATCAAATTAATCTTAGAATCTTTCTCAAAATGATTTGCAATAAAATCACTTTCCCTAAGGAGTTGTTGTTATTCTGCACATGCTCTGACTTTGCTTCACTGCTATGGTCAAGGTGCCCTTGTGCAAGGCACCTAGCTCCCAGCAGTTCCCAAGGAGCTAATGTGCACCACACATGAATGAGTGTAAATGTACTGTTCATGTGTGTGTGGGGGGTGAAGAAGAACACACATGTTTAACAAACCTGGACAAATAAAGGTCAAAGGAATAATCATCATCATTACCACTAACATCACAGCACTTCAGTAGTTCCCTGCTCCCCTCTCTGCCTTTCTGCCAAACACCCAGAACAAGCTAATTAAATCTTCTGTCAAGCATGGAAATCACTCCTCTTTCATCCTTCCTCCATTCACGTCAGTCACATCAGAGACACGCATAATGACACGTGTTTTAGGGCTGTAATTCCCTCATGCGTGTTAGACATTTCTCTCCGATCGCCCCCGCTGGCATGCTAATCACTAATGTGGCACTGTTTTCTGATTGCGCTAGTGTGTTGGACTTGTCCAAGAAGGACCTGTTTTAAAAGGAAGATGTGCATCAGCTTTCTTGAAGCGGGAGAGTTAGTTTAGGAGGTTATACAGACATGCAAACAGATGAGCTAACTTCCTCACAACTGGGAAATTAAGTATGCTGGCTGCTTGTACAAATATACCGGTATGGATACATTCATACAGTAATAGCTCATCAGAAAAGTTGTGATGGAATCTGGCGTCCGTGTGGGGGGAATAGTGCGTCTTGCCTCTGTTTTGCTCCTCTTGTGCGCTGTATGTGCGAGTGTGATTAAGCAGAGATGTAATGAATAGGGACAGTGGCCTGTTGTTTGGCCATAGGGTGCAGTTTTCCAGCTGAGAGAGCCATTAACCTGTTTGGAGGATTGATTGTGAGATTACACAATCTGACCCGACCAAAACACAGACTATGGGGAGTGTTTCTAAATGTAACAATGAATCAAAACTTTCTGACAGGAAGGTAACCATGTACACAGCTTTCCACTGAAGAAGAATTTGCTTCCGGCTGTGAATATGTGCGACTATGTGAGTGTCAGTTTGGTGTTGGGTCTACTTTCAGTAAAGGAAAATGGAGTTAAAATGAAATTGTTCTTTGTTTGTGTTTCTCAGACTAGTGCGGTGCTCTGTTCAGGAGGCTGTGCTCTGCTGGCCGTCAGCTCCCTGTTGGCCATCATCACCATCTTCCTGCCCAGTGGAGGATGTGAGAGGAGGATCTGCACCCTGGCTGCATACATGCAAATGGCTGCAGGTTGGTACAGATGTGAATACACACATAGAGATATTGGCACTAGATGCAGACAAAGGTGGAGGACATTTATCACAAATAGCTAAAAACAACAATAAAAAAATTTAACAGATGAAAGTCCTGCATGTGTGTAAAATTCATAATTTCAGCATCTTGCATTCTCCCCGATCCTCTCAAGTAGGAGACATCTGCAACAAGCACTGATAGTGCTTCATATTACCAGGACTGTAAAAAAAGAGCTGACTTTGTCACCCATCAGTCAAAAAAACAAAACAAAAGACACAAGTCGACCGGACAGCTGCTGCTAGGCAACCAGAGTCTGCGTGGCACTTGAAGTTGTGTGAGGAAAGATTTAGAGCCTGCTGTAAAAAGACAATTATGCCTCCTTAACACAGGTCATTGGTTCAGGGCTACATGTGACTTATCAGGCTGCTGCTTTCGCTCACTCAAAAAAACAAGTAGTCTTGTCAACGCTTGTGCTTTTAAAACCCATAATACAGCACGGCTCATGTCACTGCTCAGTACCGGCCTTCACACTCTTGCCTTGTGCATCCGACCATTTTAATGACAGTTGGGACAAATGTTTTTCAGTTGATATATGAGAGGATATGGTTCCTCTGTGCTTTATTTACAGCAAAGTATTTTCATAAACCGTGCGTGTTGCACCTTCACATTTTCCACTGGGAAACTGTAAAATCTGACACTTTAAAATAAAATATGACACAGTGTAATATACAAACATTTTTTGTCACTTGACAAATCTCAGTACAGGATATAGTGACAAAAAAACTTAGCAAATACTAAGGTGAACATTACACTTGCTAGCCTGTTAGCATACTGATTTTAGCATTTAGCTCAAAGCACCACTGTGTCTAAGTTGCACCGTACCGATCCGCAGCGTTAACTGTATGCTCTTTGTCTCGTTTCTCTATGTTCCTGCTATATTATGCCCTTGCTAAAGCTAATCTAGCACTTCTGATGCCATTTTGATTTAATAAGTTGGAAGTCACTTCATCTACCCACTCTGTTCTTCAGGTCCACTGATCCACAAACCCTCCACCGCAATTTTTCCCCTCTCTCATTTATTTAGCGTCAGCAGCAATTACATAGCCTCTATCCTTGAGAATATTGAGTAGCTAATTTAAATCCCTACGTGTGGCATTTAACTGAGCATAATTAGAGGCTGAATTTATTTGGCAGGTTAAATCTTTACTAAAAAAGAATGTAACTTTCACCGGGCATGGTTAATGGTGTGCTTAAAGTGGCGCTTATTGCTTCAAGCCTGGCTCGCATACTTCTCTGTCTGACTCCAGAATCAGATCAGTGTCGCTTTGGGAAGATGAGAAAGCATCTGTGGCAAAGCGAGAGGGCAGCGTCTCTTGTGAATGTGTGTGTGTGTGTGCGTGCACATCTCTGTGTGTAATCCCGTTCTGCGCAATAGAGCTCTGTGTCTTTCGTAGTGACAGACATTTGCTAAATGACAATGCGGAGTGAGGAGCCGGGCCTTTGTTCCGCTTCCAGGTCGACTCTTGTCTAGATAGACGGAGGTTTCACAGAGAGCCCACAAAGCCCAGAGGAGGGCAGATCAGAGGAGTGTTTGTTTTCCCAGCATTTCAAGTGTGTGTGTGTTGAGAGAGTGCTACCACAGAGGGCTGATAAACTGAAACAAGCAGATTAAGAACAATGGCTTTCTTTGTGGTGTGCATATTATCAGTGTTGTTTTTGAGGGTGTGTGTTTTCCAGCAGATTGGGAGAAATGAACTGCTGAGAGACGCTGCTTGTCAACTTTCCCTTTGCTGATTGAAGCGATGCCTGTTTTGATCCCCATGTTTTCTACAGTATCTCTGACAGGCACAGGAGATGTCAGCGTGTGTGTGTGCGTGTGAGGGCGTGTTACTCCACTTATGAAAGTCATTATAAGGACAAAAATAAAAAGAGACACACTACAAAGTGTGGACATTTTGCTGATCATAACTTCATTCAAGGTTTAGGATTAAGTTTAAGATTTGAATAAGGTGACAATATGTTTGGACAAAGATAAAGGTCACAGGTTAAGTCACTGGGAAGCGGTGTCTTGACAGGTTCTTGCTTCATTTGTAGTATTTCATATTGGAACAGACTTCCAGTGGTGGACCGTAACTAAGTACATTTACTCAAGGATTGTACTTAAAAACAAATTGGAGGTATTTGTACTTTAGTTGAGTGTTTTCTTTTGATGCCATTTTCCACTTCTACTCCACTACATATGAAGGGGATATTGTGCTTTTTACTTCACTACATTTATCTGACAGCTTCAGTTTTCAGTTTTCTAAAATATGATGTTTTGTTATATAAATTAAACTACAGTTTAATACAAGTACAGCTTGTACATTAGTTGAACTTTAATTGGCAACTTTTTTGGTTGGACTGACAAAACAAGCATTATGAACATTTCTTTATTTTCAAATTATTTCTAATTATTTACAGTTGATTCCATTCATCCATTGTCAACCACTCATCCTGTGTACAGGGTCGCGGGGGGCTGGAGCTTATCCCAGATGTGCAAATGAATGCACGAGTAAAAATCTAATATTTACATTAAGTATAACAGTCACAGGGGACAGTTTACTTTCTACTTTTACTACTTTAAGTACATTTGATGATTATACTTACATACTTTTATTTAAGGCACATTTTCAGTGCAATACTTATAGTTACAATAGTTACAGTGAGGTATTAGTACTTTCAAGGAAGTAAAGCATCTTAATACTGAATCTGAGTCTACCACGGCAGACATAATACAAGGCGTGGTCATTTAAAATAATCATTCAAAAATAAATCTATGAAAGATCCGATAGTAAGGGAAGGCCAGGTGTATTTAGGTGCTTGGTCAGGAATGAAAGTTTCTTGTACTTTTAAACTAGCCGGACAGAAGAAGGCAAAAAGGATTTTCAAATACAAGTGCAAAAAATGCACCGCTTTTGTCATTTGGATGTAGTATCATGTAGCTTATTATTACATTGAAATGTTTCAGTACATTACAGATATATTGTTAATTAATTAGAAATAATGGATATAGGTTAGTCAGCTGAAGCTCTATGTGATAACTTTCCACCTAAGAGGCCCTCTGGACAGAAGTGCACATCTTCTCTGACTGACAAGTGAGTATTTTATCATCTTTCCACTATCACCATTCTGCCCTAATTAAGAGTACAGGTGACAGCCCTTCTCCAAATGTGGTGGCTGTCAACAACAGCAGAAATAGAGCAGGATTTTTCAGGTAAGCCTTTTTCTCAGACATCCCTGACATCTGGAGTCCCCTTACTACCAACATGTAGACATTGTTCAGACTGACAAATAAAATCTCATAACCAAGCTGCAACCAGAAGCTGAATCATTTTTCTCCCTAACCTGTGGTCAGATACTGCCCACCTCCAAAACCTACAACTTGCTAACATTTGCAGCATCTGCTGTATCACTGCTGCCATTACACGGATAGAAGGTAGGAAACACACGCCAGGACTGGTTTGTACGTTGTCTTAGAAGTAGAAGCAGACATCCTTATATGACCTTACATGTCAACAGTTTTTTCAGGTCTTGCTCTATAAACACACTTGGACACACACACAGCCGAGGGCTTCGTTGAACCAGGAGAAGCCTTTGTTGACGTAAAACTGTCTCTTTCTTGGCCGTGTGGTCCCGAGAGTGAAGTCCAGAATTAGATGTGAACTTGCTAACCCTCTACAAGTTCAGCTGAGCTCTCCATCCAGTGGTTCAGCTGCTGCGCCGCCCAGCACGCCATCAATGTTTTATGCTCTGACAGAAAGGGAGGCAGAACATTTCTGTGTGCTAAGGCGGAGGTTTTTTCCCCCGTCATGCATATTTCATTAGTCTCTTCTTCTTAGTGGTCACGATCCATTGGATTGGATGGCTCTTTGGTTGAGAAGTGTGTGAGGTGTGTGTGTGCAGAGAGTGAACAGACTACAGGGTAAAGAAAAACATATAAGCATGAAACCCACACACACACAAACATAACATTTTGTTTCAATTTCTACATTGCTAGTTTTCTAGGAGTTCAGATTTGATGAACAATAACTTTACTCTTCATTCTTGCTGATCGCCCCAGTCATTCCAGTGAATCCCGCTCCACTGACAGAAGCAGCTGAACACCACGTTGGGGTTTCGTCGGGGCACAACACCTCAGGCAGATTCGCGCAGAGCAGTTATCTGTTCAGGGCTGAAGACATGTCACACTCGGCTGAGTGTACAAGCAGTCGCTGCACACACAGGCTTAATCTCAGCTGTTTTCCTGCAGGGTTATTGCTATATTAACATATGGAGTTAATTTCCATTATGTGCTTACCTAACAAATGTGAGTGTGACTGCTTTTTTGCTGCATAGATTGCTTGTTGTTTTCTGTTTTTATTGATTTGACTTCAAGTGAGTAGTATTCCAGTTAAAAAAAATGTTGGTTCTGTGGGAGTTGCTTGGGCTGAGGACTTGAAAGGGATACGCCTGAAGCTGTGTTTTTCTGCTCTTGAAAGAAATATGAACCGCAGTGTTTTTTCTTACCTGTACAGTCGGCCATTTTTGTGTTGCTTGTGGTTTTTCATTCTTTCATGAAGAGAAATTGTGCTCAGCAATAAAAGGGGGAACCAAAAGTTAAAATTTGGACAATTGTCCAAAAAACATAATTTTGTGGTGCCAACCACTTGTTTTACAACAATATCAGTATCAAATAGATTATTCCTCTGACATCTGCAGATATTGCAGTACTTTGTTTCAGCCACAGGACTGTACTTAAATAAAAACACTTTAGCTGTTCTTGGCACTGAATTAATGGATTATGTTGTCATAGCAGAATGAATGAAAACGACTCTGAAGGAATGTTATCATGCACTCGCTGGACCAACTTTTGGCTGATAAAGGTTTCTAATTTGTAGCTAAACTCCATCCAACCTCAGCTGTACCTGTGAATATTTCCCTTTGAAGAGTCCCCCTGTGCAACCCTCTGAAACTGTGCCTTCTTATCTGCATCCCCATCAGAGAGAGTCCTTCAGTGTTTTCTTACCCTGACCCTGGCTGCTTGGGAAAGGAAAGGCGTTGTGTATTCCTGTGTGTTCTGTTGCACACACACACACACACACATGCTCTCACATCCAGTTTCATTGTGCTGATGCTGAGGAAGCCCGGCCTGCTGTGTCAGCGTTCCCTTGGGCAAAGCTGCTATGCAGATGTCCTCCGAAGCATGGTGATGAAAATAGGAAGTTGCTTTGATCAAAGCACCTGCTGTGTTATTTCAGTGCTGCTGTCGCCGACGGAGCCCATATGGTACCTGTGCCAGCTGTCAATCACCTCTCTGATACGGATGAATACATTTTCCATATCAGGCTGGATTAAAGCAGCAGACTGTTAGCAGAATGTGTCCCTCCAACAATTAAATTACACTTAGTGAGTTTTTCTTTCATCACTGCGTGAGGAAGGATGATTGGACCATCCTTCATGTCACCATTAGTATTCTGAATCGTTTTCCTAGAGAAAGTCTCAGACTGAGTGCGAGAACTTTCTTTTTTCGGAGAGCAAACATCACTGAAGCATTGTGTGATTATCTCTGCCATCTTTGAACTCCTTCCAGCTGTCTCCAGGCACAAAATGTAGCCATTCCTGTCCAGTTTTCCACATTTCTGTGTGATGGGAGCAACTTCAGGTCAAGTGCCTTGCTCAATGATTCCTCGCCAGCCGCTGTTTTGGAGTCTTTCATTTCTGCTCCGCCCTCCAGGCTGCTTCCTTCTCATTTAAAATGCTGTGTGTCTGAGAGCGCGTTGAATAAATCCATGCTCCTTTTTCTGACCTGTCACTCCTCCCATCTTCCATCCAATTTTTCTTTCATCCTTTCAACTCCTATAACACAGAGTATTCCCTATAAGCACATCTTTATCACAATCAGTACCCCGAAACTCTTTTTGCTTGTTTTCTGTCGATCACTGATATTTCATTCTCTTTCATCACGAGTCGGCCGGCTCGAAGCTCACTCACACCTCAAAAGAACAGGGTTTTTTTTTTGCAGGGAGAACTTGCAACACCACCGAATCTCACCAATCTAGCAAAGAAATCAGAGACAGCAAAGTCGATTTAGCTTCTACACACAAGCCTCTGCTCTGTTTTGTGTTTCTTGTTTGTTTGTGTGTGTGTGCTGATGTGACCCAGTTAACATGCGGTATGATGCTGACTCTGTAACCTCTTCAACTGTGACTCAGAGCACGCCGACAACAGACATTAATCACACACACACACAAACACACACACACACACACACACACACACACACACACACACACACACACACACACACACACACACA
>JAPMOB010064626.1:0-12423 GCA_029875015.1 Lepomis gibbosus | reverse complement strand
TGTGTGTGTGTGTGTGTGTGTGTGTGTGTGTGTGTGTGTGTGTGTGTGTGTGTATGTGTGTGTGTGTGTGTGTGTGTGTAGAGGTGTATAAGCTTGGATTGTACCTGTCAAGGGCGGTGCTGGTGGCCATACTCCGGGCAAAGCCCTTGACTCCCAACTGTCTGAAGTAGGGGATGGTGGAGAGGTTGGCAGCCATGATGGCCACTGAGTCTGACGGGTTCACAAAGAAGCCGTTTTCTCCAAGGATCATGTACCGGTCCTGACAACAGTACAGCATTTAGTACAGTGTGAGTCAACTCATGTAACTCATGTAAGTTATTAGTTTTTAATATAATAATGTGAAGAGAGAACTGCATACAGACTAACCATGACTGATTTAGCATTAAAGGCAGTAACAAACGATAAGGCTGGTGATCTTCAAAATTTTGCTTGTCATCTAACCCCATGAAAAGACCAAAACCAACAATGAACTGATTGTACTAATAATGTATTCCTCTGTGCCACAGAGCTCCATTATTGTCTAGAAATGATTAAAAACACATCAATAAACAGGCTTTGAATGAATTATTGAATGTAAAGCTGAGTGACCATAACTCAGGAGATCCCAAGGCAAATTATATTCTATTATATTCTATAAATCATATTCACATTACATTCATCCACCATCGTTCATTCATATCAGAATATACTGGGTTTTCCACCAAATCTACTTTTATTTTATGTTGCAAAGGGCCATTACTTTATGACATAAAACAAGTGATGGGGCCATAAATTCAGTGCTAAAGCTTTTGTGTTATGTCAGCCAGTGGGATGAGTAAGGGGCCTTTGAGAAAATCACTTCCAACTTCTCACAAAAGTCACTCTTATCACATTTATTTAACAGTGGTTATACTACATAATCATCAGATGTCTTACCCCATCTGCATCAAATGCAGCTCCAAAGCCAAAGTCACCACCTTTCATGGCGTCTACCAGAGACGTGGCATAAGTCAGGTTAGGCTCTGGAGGTCGGCCACCAAAGTCCTCCAAAGGGACACAGTTGACAGCAGAGTTAGCAGGAGCTCCCAACTCATCGCACAGGATCCTACGTACGTAGGGGCCCATCACTGTAACACAACACGAGGAAACGGTGAGTCAAGGAGAGGAGAAGAGAGGAAAAACTGTTACGTTTTCAAACACAGAAATAGCTCGTGGGCTATATAAGATAGATGATGAATTGTCTCACCTCCGTTCATGGCATCTATGTGTATCTTGAGCTGATCTGGTCCTGTGAGAAGACTTTTAATGGCACTGAAGTCAAAGATGTTTCGCAGAAGTTGTAGATACACCTCAACTGAGTCTACGATCTCCACTTGAAACACAGATGACAGGAGACGATTAGATCAATGCGGTTGGTACAGGATGGCAATGTGTTTGTTTGTATGCATTTGTGCTATAAAGAAGCTTTGTACACAAAAGGCCTGCTTCTCTCAAATATTGTTCACAAATCTTTGAAAATTTGTGTTAGAGATCACTTCTCCTTTGCCTAGATAATCCATCCACGTCACTGATGCTGATCAAGATGTTGATCAGACAGCATGGATATTGCACAGGTGTGCCTTAGGCCGACCACAATAACACCACTTGAAAACTTGCGCATTGTGTACATAGAGAAAGTCTTAGATAATTGAGTTCAGCTCACAATGAACAAAAGTGTTGCATTTATAATTTTGTTCGGTACATATAAGACTTTATGAAAACCCTTTATAAAATAAATTAGTGGTTTTATAAAAGTTGATAGAACACATAGTGATGCTTTATAGTTATGTTTTAACCTTTAAAATGGTTGTTTATAATTTTTGATGGCTTATACCTGATCTATAAAGCATAAGAAAACAATGTATTCACCATTTATAAATGTAATAGTTACAAATTAATAACTTTTAATAAAAGGGTAAGTTCTTAGAAAGTGGTACCAAAAAGTGTTTTCCAACCGATATGAGCTAATCTTGGATAAATCCATTAACATTGTTTATAACAGCTGATGCATGACAATTAAAAAAGAAACAAAGAGATGGAAGATGGATCCCTCAATCTTGTTATGAGTGTTGTTGTTGTATAGTTTGTGCACCAGGGGGCACTCTGCAACTCCTTTGTTGGTAAAACATGTTTATCACAAAACACAGCAATCAGCTGGTAATCAGCTGTACTTTTGTTCAAACTGCTATTTAATAACAATAAAAAAGTTTATTTTTTAAACTGTATTATGTCAAGTTATTTTGGGGAGGTTTCTAAACATAAAAAAATGTTTGATAATCTTTGTTTATGTTATGTGTTATGTGCTGAATAGAAGATACTTTTTAATATATATATATAACCTGAATTTTAAAATCCTCAAACATCAAAATTTGTATTGGTCTTAAAAATCCCATATTGGTTAGGCTCTAGTTTGCTCTATTGTAACAAATGAGTGAGTGAGTTAATATTGCACCTCTGAAAGGTTTGAACTTGTTCTCCAGGTCAAATTCTTGTCTTCCCAGCCTGGACAAGTCAATGCGGAGATCAGGACAGATGGCATACTCCTCAAGCGTCCGGCTCACCTGGTAGATTCTCTCCATCACTGTGTCTGGAGACGGGCCTACCACACAAAGAAAGACATACAATCAATATGTGTAAACTTACCAAACACTAGCATTTATATGTGTTTGTTAAAAACATCACTGTTTCAAACCTTTACCCTTAGAAATAAAAAGATCTCAATAGGAAGAACAAACATGGAAAGATAAGAAAACCAGCACTCGTTTTCAGTGCTCACCTCCATTTGCCACATTGAACTTGATTCCAAAGTCTCCACCGGGACCTCCGGGGTTGTGACTAGCTGTGAGGATGATTCCACCAATGGCCTTTATCTTCCTGATGATGCAGGAAACAGCAGGGGTGGACAGGAGACCATTGTGGCCAATTACCAGACGACCAATCTGCACAGCACAGATAATAACAAGGAGCAATGTCAGCTGCAGGTCAATCCAGGATCCAATTGAAATAATGCTTTCTGATAAGCAAGAATTGTCTTGAAAGTTTAGTGGTCTACTCTCTTTTCGTGGCTGCCTTGGATGTTTCCCAAATGCAATGTAAACATCAGAGCCCATCGGTCTAACTGGACCCGAACGCTGGCTCAAAGTATCTCATCATTCTACGGGTGACTTATTGACAGCTGACTTTAAAAAGCAAAATGATCTTCCCCAACAGGGTGCCTAAATAACAGAGCTGCCCTTTCTATTTATAATTTGTATGCTACTTTTAAAGTGGTAATACCACCAGCCTCCCATAATTCCCTTGCATATCATCTATTCTAAATAAAAGTGTCCTCACTGGAGAGGAATTTATTCTCCTGACGTCAGTGTATCCTCTTAACATCCGGCATGTTGCATGTGTATATAACGGACAGGCAAAAGAAATGAGAGAAAACCCTAAGAAATGTACTCTGTTCTCATGGTACTATGTGTAATAACCTAAGAACTAGTATAATCAGTTAGTTCCCCCTATGTTTCGATTGTTTTCAGTAGTGTAAGAGGGTTAGTACATGCACTGGGTGGTTTATCTTCAAGTGTTGCCATATTCTGACTCTTGGTTCAATGCCATTTGACAGGGGATCCCCAAAGTTTGGCCTGAGAGAAATGGAACAGCAGGAGATGGGGGAACGAATGTAGGCAGGAAAATAGAGCAGGATGGATGGAAGTGCTGATAAGGCCAACGTCAAGAGACACTTGGCTGGGCCAGCAGAAAAACTGACTGATCTAAAAAAACAAATTATATCCCCTTCCGATTTTCCTTTGGAACCTGTCCAAACCAATCACAATGATCTCAGAGCAAGCATTTCAAATGATCTCAGGGGATTTTCCTCCTCTCTGTCTTCCTCTTCTCATTTATCTGCTGCTGACACTTACAAGAATTCAGACACATTTTGGATGGGTGACAAGTTTGCATGTGATAATACCACAGATTATTACTGTCTTTCACCTAAACGTAAAGGTTCATGTTTTCATTTGTGTGAGGAGTAATTGCATGACTGTGATAGAAGTTGACTTCTCTGTCTTTCATACTGTTAAAGGTAGATGTAAAGCTATATGGTAGGAAAGGCAAAGATTAGGGGGAAGATTAAGTGCATTTGTGTGAGAGAATGTTTTTCTTATTTCCTACACTGTAGTCATTACTCTTTAGATTAATCTGGCAACCCCTTGTGACCCCTGTGGAGCAACAGCATTCACACCTGAATCCAAAATGTGCTGCCTTAGGCAAAACTTTCAAAATCATTCTTGGCAAGCAGCCTACATTTAATCTTTGTTCTCCTGTTCAGCCAAAATCATATTTGACTTTACCTGCTAGTTTTTTTCGTTTTCATAAATGTTTACATGCTTACACAATTCCTGGTAGCCTACTTTGATCAACTTCTTAGGCCTACTGTATGAAAAATAATTAGAAATGTTAATTGTATGCATGATTAGTGTTTCCAATATGTTGATGAAGTCGAATAAATGCATGACAGTCTTCATAAGTTAAGACTGGTGGTCGCCCCCTCTGTTCTTACCCCGTTGGCAGCTGCCATCTGCACTATCACCTCGGCGGCAGCTCGGCTGAAGTAGCGGCCGTCGCTGCCCACTACCATGGTGCAGCCCTGTCGGTCCCGCAGGTCGATGGAGGACAACACGCTTTGGATGTAGTTCTGCAGGTAGTTCTTCTTCCCCTCGAACACCGCTGTCTTCCTCCGCAGACCGTTGGTACCGGGCCGCTGGTCGTCGAAGGGGGCGGTTTGGACCGTCACCACCGGGATGGGGCTTGTCTCCATCCTCCTCGTCGGAACCCAACGGGAGGACGCCGATCAAGAAACCTGAAGTTTAGTTTTGAAGTTTGCTTCTGGTGGTATCCGGCTACAGAGTAAAAGCCCGAAGAAGGACCTTGTCAGCCTGTGAAGTGAGGTTACAGTTGTTCTTCCCTGCTGAGGAGGAGAGCAGTGACAGCAGCCCCACGCAGTGATGAATCGGCTATAATGAAAAATGAACTCACCTCGGCAACTTACGTTACAGCCTAGAGAGCTGCATCCCTCAGTTGGCCTACACTGAACTCAACTTTTAGCAAAGCTGTTCTCTGCTGTTCGACAACTCCCCCTTTTCCTAATAAGCCTGAACAACTGACTACAAGAAAAAAAATCAGGGAGGGCCAAAATCTTCAAGGCCCACAATCAGCTGAGCCTCAGGCCAAAAATAGACCTTTGGCTGATGGCAGAGGGGAATTGTGTCGTGACCGATCTGCAACCGGAGACTGCCTGTGTCTGTGCTGTCTACACTGTCAGGTATGAAGGCATAAGTCGGGACTGTAGTTACTTTAAGTGGGAAATGACAGCGCACTGAGCAGAACTTCACTCCCTCCAATAGAAAAGCTTATCTTTTTCATTTGAGCCACAGATCTTCAGCTGCACATCTCGCTTTCTCCTGCGGATTCTCGGATTAGGCTATAGCCTACTTGTGGTAGCCAATATGGCTTTTAAATGCAAGAAGGAAACAAATCTGTGACATTGCAATTTTCAGCTTGCAATCCCGTGTCAGGAGTAACGAAGGCCACCGCAAGAAATCTGTCAGTGTGCATTGTGTCTGCTCCAATATTTGGTAAACAGTGCAACCTTGAGGCAGAAGGGAAGAAGTGCACTTTTCTTATTAAAAGGCGCGCTTATGTTTCATCTCACAAATAAATAGGCTATTATCTGAACAGCTATTTTAATGTTTTTTAAAACTTTAGATCATTTTAAACTAGCCTATTCATTTTGAGAAGTGGGATCGTGTCTCTCTTACACATATTTTTTCAATGCGTCAAATAAAAGCAGATGAATAAATAAATGCATGATGTATATAGGCTACTATTATTTGAAAAGGTGAACAATAACAGTAGGCGTATCATTGTTTTGACCGTTATTTTTTTCAAAAGGGTCTCCTGCAACCTTAATGTATGTGCTGGCATCATCCTTATTGATCTGCTTGTTTTAAAAAACACATTGAACTTTATATTTTGAACATCATTATCTCAATTATAACAGCCAAACGACTGATTTTAATATTTTAACCGGGGGTTAAGGACAAGTCGACTTTTAAAAAATAGCCTAATTTAAATAGCAAATAACAAACGCTATGTAGGCCTGTATTATTTGAACAGTTTGACTATAATAATGGTGAGATATAGTGACAATAAGGAGACAATTAAAAACTGTCTGCATTCTGTTTTAACTAAACTTTCTTTTGAAACTTAGTTCTGAACTGATGAGTCATCTCAAAATAAGAAATGAAAGAAATAAAAAATGTTTTGACTAGCCATATGGACAAACAAGCATTAATATCAGGTGATTTTTTTCTAATTACATACTGTGGTTAAATTATTTTTATTATAGGCTAATTCCCATGCGCCCCGACCCAAATAATTCTATACAAACTGCAAAAAAGAGCTTTAAACAATACACATCACAGTCATTTTCAAGACATTTATTTTGACACATTAATAACAAAAACACATTAATTAACAAGGATTTCAAATGCACCACGTGTCACAACAAATATATTACCACTCATCTTATTTACATTGATTTACTTTGAATGTCAACGCACATAAATATCATGCAATTAAAACATTTCTTTAAGAAATGAGCTACGCCAATGTGTCTTCACATAGCATCAGACATACAAACACTGTGAAGTTCCTTCCAACCAAAGACTTCAGCAGTGAGGGTAAGAGAGCCTGAGATGCTCATTTATTAAAGGAGCAGAGCTCAGCATGGTGGGGGGGCAGAATGGAGTCCTAGGAACCTGCAGGAGCGTCGGAACCAAAGAGGCAGCAGGGCCCGACATGAGATGGCCGTACCCAAGAGCGCCGTGAGGGCCTTGCTGTGGATTTGGGTTCTGTGGACTAATGGGACAGGGTTTGCTCATGATACTTTCAATGCTGAAAGAGCACTTTGCCTGCGGGCCAGGCTTCGGCTCGGCGCAGTGCGGCGCTCTTAAGTCTTTAGGCCCATTGCATTTCCCGTGACTGTTCAGAGTTTGTGGTAGAAGACGATAGGAAGAGGGAGGCATCATGATGCCCTCCTGCAGGGGCATGTAGCGGATAGGAGCAGCGGGCGGGGGGCTTACCTGGCCCTGTACGCAGTATGGTTGCCCGTACGGCCGGTAGCAGTTCAAGCTGGAATAAAACATAAGTCCCTCCTTGCCAAGTTCCGGGTGGTTTCTCTTGAAGCGCTTTCTTCGCCGAAGGAAGCTGCCGTTGTCGAACATGTCCTCTGAAGCAGGGTCCAGAGACCAGTAGTTACCTTTGCCCGGGTTTCCAGGCTCCCTCGGGATCTTGATGAAACAGTCGTTGAGGGAGAGGTTGTGCCTGATGGAGTTCTGCCAAGCGGGGAACTTGTCTCTGTAGTAGGGGAACTTGTTGCTGATGAAGTCACAGATGCCACTCAGCGTCAGCTTCTTCAGCGGGCTCTGCAGGATGGCCATTGTGATGAGGGCAATGTAGGAGTAGGGAGGCTTTACTGAGCTGCTCTGGGCTTTCCTAGACAGCGGTGCGTCTGCGCAGAAACTGTTCTCGCTTTCCCCCGAGGAGTCTGGCTCTGAAGAGTCAAATTCAGCACCAGATTCTGCTGAGGAGCCGGGGTCCGTAGAGCACTCATTTCGATATGAGCGCCCGTGGGTAGGCTCATCCTCGCCCACTATGTCAATCTCAACCTCCTCTAGAGGCAAAGCAGCGTGTTGTGAAGCTTCAAATTCACTGGAGAGAGTCATGGTCACACGCGGAGTGTTTAAATACGCGCACAAACTCAACTATGCCAAAGTGACATAAATGATTTGCCGTGCGTAAAAAGCAAAAAGGCCCCTATTCACGCGTAAAGGCGCATGTACCGTCTGCTTCTTCTTGAACCTGGTGGCTGTTTGCTGTGGTAATGGAAGCTGAGGCTTTATATGCTCGAAGGCGGCTGCCCTGCAGGCCAGTCCCATTAACCCTTTGGGCCTATCAGAATGGTCCCCTCTCCACGGGGAGCCGGAGAAGGCATCACAAGTGGGGTGGGGGTGAGGGGGACTTGGGGAGTACTGAAGAGCGCACGGCCCAGTTTATAGATGGCAATTTGTTTTAGCTACTTTAGAAAATATGGAAACGTTATTAGGCATTACATTTCAACTGCCAAATGATTAAAGTGTGTGCCAGCAAAATGGCTACATAAAAATCTCTAAAATAATAAAGGCAAACATTAAAGTGTATACTGCTTTAAAGTTGATACATCCATTTATTAAAACATTAATTGATTGATGCGTAAAGGCTCTACACATGACCAAAATCACTAATAGTGTTATTTTGTTATATTTTTGCACTAGTAAACACGTGCACAATGGTTGGTGTGCACCGCTGTGAGCCTGATGTAGACAATGCCCTGTGTCTGACGTGTAGAAGCTACCAACACCAATGTATATGGGGATAAAGTTAAATCTTGATATTTGGATCATGTGATATTACAACTCCTACATCAGCACAGTCGGAGGTGGGATGTTCTTGGGAACTTTAACACCACGCCTAGTCCGTGATAAGAAACAAAGTGTTTCCCCCTTCAAACCCCCGCGGGTTCGTTTAGTTTGCCACCTCTGGATGCCCGCGGGTGGTGTGACCATGAAAATGGCCGTGGTAGGGCTTCCCGCAGCCAGCAGAGAAAAGAGGTAATAGTCGCTTTAACGAGGCCATCAGCATCAGAATCGAGTAGGAAACGACTCAGCTGCACGGTGCGCCCTGGGCTGCAGTACTCAGCTCGGCTTTACGACCGGGATGAATAAGCAGAGCCATCCTCAAAGCAAACCGGTCCAACAGCGGACATGTGATAAAACGTGCTGCTATCTCCATTGCAAATGAACGAGTTGGGAAAACTCCACCTATTTTGTCACCTGACTGGGCCTACTGTGTGTGAGAAATGTTTCTCACATGACCGTACCAATAAAGGCTAAAGTAACACATACCAGAAAATAGAATGGCTGCAATTTGTACAGTATTACAAGCATAACCTTAACTGAAGCTGCAGGTGCAGGGTAATAGCACCTCACACACACACACACAGCTGCAAAAAAGTCTGTAGTTTGAAAAAAGGCAAAATGACCGGATATTAAATCAAAAAAGTATAAAAATAATTACTAATATCAACAAAACCAAAACTCTCATTGGTAACTAACTTTTCAACTTAACATTAAACACAGCTGTTTAATTGCAATGGAAAGCTGAATACATTTAAGGAGTAACCCTCTTAAGATGGTAGATCAAAATAATACAGAATGTCTATGAAAAATAGTACCAAGTATAATGGCCTTTTAGGAGACTTAACAATATTTGAGTTATCACACCTGTGAAACTAACACCCTTTATTACAATCAGGGCCTGGCTGGATGCAAAAGCTAAAAACTCTTTCTGTGTGTTATAACAATAAAAGCTGGTGTTAATGCTCTTGGAGGCAGATTCACACTTTGTTGAGTATCGGTGAATTTACCACTTCAGCACAAAAGGCACTTTGACTCTGTTGTTATGTTAATAGTCTGCTGTTGTCAGCTAACCATTTTTGCTATAGCTAAAAACATTTTTTGTTAGGTATGTCAGAGCACTCATAGGTGTTCACAAAAAAACTTTATTTTGAAATAATTTAAAAAACAGGATGTTAAAAGCCAGAAACATGAGCAAGGGTACTTCATTTATAAAGTACAGCACTTGAGATAGCATGATTCACTTTGCAACTTCCAACACCACTTGGGCTCCCAACCTTTTAAACCAGCAGATTTTACAAAGCCATTTTTATAAAAAATACAACATATTGATCACATTTCTGGACCTTTTTGCATCTTTGTTGGGGCACACATTTTAGAAGTCCTGTTCAGTGTTTCCTGGGTGACACACAGCATTTAGTTCAGGCACTACAGCAACATATACACTCTTTGATACACTGCAGCTTTTAAAGCAGGTAGTGATGGATTTTTACAATTTGAAACTACTGTATTGATCACCCTGAAACCATAAACATCCTCTGACGTACCACATATTCTTGAACAACAAGGAGTGACCTACTACAAAACAGTCCCAGAGTTATTGGATCAAGAATCGGTTTTCACTGCAAAGAGGAGGGGAGAGTTTGTAGCTAATTTCTTTCTGCTTTCTGCACCACTTTAGAGATGAACTGTTCCAGCAGAATGTCCTTGTCCAGATTCCTACCTGCAGAACAGAGAAGAGACAAACATGAGCATTAACAAAGCATGGCTACACACACACAGACACACACAGATATCATTTGTGTTATACGTTATAGTGGACAGTGGTTCTCAAGGTCAGGTCTATGTAGCGATGGCAGTTTAATGCAAAAGGACAAAATAACGCCTTTTTAAGGGTCTGTAATATCTTAACAATTTCCCAAAAAAACTTCCAACTAATTGACCTGGAATGACACTAACTATAGGTTAAACTGCAACAAGGTTGATTACTTGGTTGATTACATCTGATTACTTTTATTTCAGAGTTAAGTTAGTTGTGTTGAGTGGTTGTTTTCCAGAGAATCTCCCTAAAAAAAAAATCTCAGTGAAAACCCAAGGAAATGATTCACTTGTTACTCATTTATTAATGGAAACTTTACGCTTCATTTTGTTTTTCTTGCATGTTGACAAGTTTCACATTTTTGCAGGTTCATCTGCCCTTCTGCGCAATGAGGAAAATAATCAAATGAACTGTGTCGCCATTTTCCAAATAATTCGTACCAAATTTCATACTTTCCAAGAAAAGTCCTAGGACAATTTTTGGAAACTGTGGAGCGATGATGCAGTTTACAGCCACAAAGTCATGTAACTTTATGCAAGAATCAGAAATCTACTTAACAGTGAATTGGTCAATAAAAGTTTCTGCACTATCTCCATTAAGTGAACGTTAGTGGATACACTACTTAAACAAATTAGTAAAAGATTGTCAAGAAGAATCATTTTGATCAATTTAATGCAGTTCAGTGAACTGACTGCGTTCACAGTTGTGTGTAAGAATTGTGTAAAGATACATATGTGAAGGAA
Source organism: Lepomis gibbosus (assembly GCA_029875015.1). Classification (NCBI taxonomy): domain Eukaryota; kingdom Metazoa; phylum Chordata; class Actinopteri; order Centrarchiformes; family Centrarchidae; genus Lepomis; species Lepomis gibbosus. The sequence continues at coordinate 1,339 of JAPMOB010064626.1, read as the reverse complement.
GTGTGTGTGTGTCTTCACCTATAAAGACCAGTCGGTTGATCCGCGGGTTCTCCTCCCACAGCTGTGGAGTCTCATTCAGGTCATACAGCTCATGGACCCCCTGCAGCATCACTTGGTGGGCTTTACCTGCAAACGACACTATGCCCTGAAAACACACATAAACACACAAGTCACGAGTGACACATTAACCGTCACTGAATAAAGCGTTTGGAACTGATTAATACAGGTTTTAAAGTGGCAGATATATGGATGACTGCGGCCACTGGAGTGACTATTGTTCTTTACTGTACCTTTAAACGAATGACAGTCATGGGTTCCCCTTCTTTGTTTTTGAACATCTTTTCCCAAAGGAGGTCCTGAAACAGTGGGAAATGGGTGTTTACTTTACAAAGGACTATATTGTGCTAGAGCTAATTAGTAATTGCAACACAGATACAAACTGGATGGTCTGATCGATGCAGAGTGAGTCTACCTGGATAAAGACATTCAAGGTGTCCTCAGAAAGATCTCCAGCTACTTCAAACGTCACAGTTAAAATACTCTGAGGGTGACATTGAAAATAAAATAGACAAGAAATTACACATTTTTTGGTTTTGAAAAATATTTTTTTCTTGAAATTGTGGTTTTGAATTGCAGTGCATTCTTACATTTTTCATTCACTGAAATACAGATGAATGACACTTTGTATCAAATAAGGTTTTAGGCAGTGGTGAAAGTACTCACATCTTGTACATGAGTAAAAATAACAATATCACTAAATTTCAATGAAAAAAAACTCTATTACAATTAGAAGTCCCACACTCAGAAGCACATCAGCAAAGTGTACTTTTCAGTGTTCAAAATACATACACGTATATTTATATTTATTATTCCTGATCCATTACCTTGTAAGCAGCATTTTGTTGTCATGGTGGAGCTACTTTGAACAACATTATATACTGTTCATATAACAATGCAGATTTCATGTTTTAGGTAGTACAATATTTCTAAGTGAAATGTAGTGGAGTAGAAGTACTGTATTATCATAAAATGAAGTATGGAAGTAACAGACAAAGTAGAAAAAGCTAACACTTCAGTACAGTCCTTGGTTACATTCCATTGCTGTGTTTATGTTTTTTAGATTTATATTTTCAGGCTGTAAGATTTAAAGTTCACTGATGACATTTATTCAAAATACATTTTAACATATATTTTCAGCTCAGTGAAACCAGCAAAGTCATTATGAACAATAAACAAAAGAAGTGTTTTTACACCCTGGCTGATGACTTTGTCAATGACCGTGTCAAAAACCACAACTCCACACAGCACCTGAAACCCAGTAACGGCACCACTCTTTATC
>JAPMOB010064625.1:0-10138 GCA_029875015.1 Lepomis gibbosus | reverse complement strand
CACACACACACACACACACACACACACACACACACACACACACACACACACACACACACACACACACACACACATTTTTCATTTTTTTCTAAACAAATGCAGGCTTCCTTTGCACAGTAAGAATGCTCGCCCCCTCAGTGTAGAATTTTTGTAGTGTGTGACTAAATGATGAATGGTGTTACAATAATTTGATGAGATTGGGTCAGATGATGCAAGGGAGACGTGTGTAATGATAATGCTCTTCTTGATGTCTTACAGCTTATTATGCCGCTCCACAAATGATTCCCCCAGACACCCACGCCGTCTTTGAACTGCTCCCACCCCAGGGTGACACATTAGCAACCTATCTGGAGTTGGCGTAGCCTTCTGAGAGGTGCTTGTGTCTCAGGTCTTTAATAAGCCCTACTGGTAGCACCATGATGAAGCTGTGAGCTCTGACTCGAGCACCTGACCCATTTCAGATACGTCCCTTCCCATGCCTGCTCCATCCCTTCTATGATCCCTCCCCCACGTCCCTCACACCATCTCCCATCATCCTTTCTCATTCTTCCTCCTCTTCATACTCTCCTCAACAGATCTCTGCAGCTCCCTCCCGTATTTTCCATCCATACTCCTCCCTATTCCACCTCCCTCGAAGCGCCTGTTTGTGCTCCGCTCTCCCTGCCTTTCTTTAACACATGCCAGGACTCCCGGGGCACCAGTTACACAGCGAGGATTTCATTTGAAAGAGCTCCTCAGGACATCATTATAAGGATCATCACCGGGCCTTATGGCTGATGTTACATTAGTGTTCCATCACACACAGAGCCTTCAAAGCACCCATTAACAAGCCAGCCCTCTCATCAAGCAAATCAGATTTTTTTTTATCTGAGATTGGTAATGTCTTGTTAATCTGTAATTGACCATTGATCATGTATCACTGTACTGGAGACCATGAGATGAATAGCCGTATTTCTGTAATTTGAAGTAGCAGGTATGTCAGACTGCTGAGGAGAGACTGACAGCAGGAAGTGACATCAGGAAGTTTGACAGCATTTTGCAACCAAAACAACACGTTTCATTGGCTTTACTTTCAACAATGTGTGCAGCCTTTATAGTCTCACAGTTGCATTTCACCTTCTGTTATCAGCAATATATCACATTATCAAGTTTACTTAGCTTTACCCGAATATATGGGCCTTTGTCACATTATTTATTTTGTTTGCAACATGTTTCTCTTACATCAGCTCATTTCTAAGAAAAATCAGTTTGAGTGTCATCTTGTGGTGAAAGGATTTTTGTACTGACCATTCCAGTACTCAATCTAAAAGAAAAAAAATCTGTGTTGCTGTGTGTTCAACTGCAGTTCAGTTTTGTTCAGGTCTAGCTCTGTTTGGGCCTTTTCTTTTTCACTCTAAGAGCTGTTCTTACTGTGTGATTGGTTGGTAGCTCGCTGGGTATTATAGTAATTGTCATGGACACCGAAAAGCTTTTTTGGAGGTCTACTGAGGACTGAAGTTGTGTAACACACCATCTCAGATTTCACACCTATTTAAAAAAATATGGGTCTTCATCATCTTTAGATAATTATATCCAAAAGCAATTGCCCATCAACTCTAAAACTCTAGATGCACTTATTAAAACTCTTTATCACAATGCTTAAATAAACACCCTTCTGCTGCTTTTGTAGTCTGCAATTATATGCCATTAGAATTTACACCCTGGCCAGATCATTCCTCCTCTCCATTACTGTGTCAATCCATTCATCCATTTATTTAACCAACCCCTCTTCCCATTGGACACCTAGAGCCCCTATCCAGGCAGCCACAAAATACACTTCTTAATTCACCCGTAAACAATCATCCAACCATCCCTCTATCCAGCCTATCCAACCTTATTAATCTCATCCTTTCGTTCCAACTTCTCGTCTCCAACCAACCATTTTATCCTCTATTCAGTGCAAACAGAAGACATACAGTATCTGAAGTGCAACAGAATGAATATTAACTGAGTAGCAGTTGGACCAGGCCACTGTACTGCTGTAAATAGTCATTTTCCCCCTCTCTCTCTCTCTCTTTCTCTGGCTCTCTCAATCATGCTTCCATGCTTCTCTTGATAAAGAATAAAATGAGCTCCATCAGCCATGCAGATGAGTCCTGCTTCCTTTACCTTAATTAGAGCTCCCAGGGGAATAGCTGTGGGCACTGAGCAGCATCGGCATCAGGCTTTCATACCACTGAGATACCTTTCATCAAAATGAAGAACACTAGGATTTAAACTGACATGGGTAGAGTGGCTCAGGCACTTTACAGAGAAGAATTTAAAAGCAGTTATTATGGGGAAATGCTCTTGCACGTTATTCAAGACTGGTCACTTAAACAGCAGGCAGAAATGGGTCATTTAAGTGTAGGAACAGGAACTAAATGCCAAAGGAGTGAAATAGTACCTTTTCATACATATGCATATCATCCATATACATATCTGGTGAAAATTCTGGAGTTCAGTGTGTTAGAGATGATTAGTCGATGTGTGTGCCCAAAAATGCCCAAAATGAATGTTAGTTGCTTTTTGTAGACCTTTTTAAACGTAAATCGATTATGTGGGGTTTTGGACTGTGGTCGAACAAAATAAGCAAATTGAATAAACCAACTTTGATGGACTATTTTTAAGAGTAAATGATTAACCATTTAGCCTAATTAAGAAAATAACTGATATTAATAATCAACTAAATACTATTAATCAATAATAAAAATGATAACATGTTGGTTTCCACCCTATATTAGTGAGGACTTAGGGCTGCAGCTAACTATTACTCTCATTATCAATTAATCAGCCAATTATTTTCTCAGTTATTGGATTCATTGATTGAGAAAACAGTGAAAACTCACTTTTCAGTAAATTGCTTTGTAAAAGTAAATTATGACAGTGAATTTGAGAAGCTGGAACCGTCACTTTTTTTTTTGCTTGAGAGGTTACTTATATTATGGCTGGATGGATTAATTAACTAATAATTTTTAATTTGTTTGAAATTAAATTATTTTATAATTTTTTTTTTATATTTCAAACAATTTAACTACATTTACAGAAACAATCAAATGCAAACATTCGCTTTATTATGTGTCTGCCACCCCTCAGTATAGAAAAATAAACAATTATCTCAAAAAACTATGACAGGACAAAACTAATGTATGGTTATGAATCAAACACAATGAACTGTTTCCCCCTCTTCACGTGTACCTTCCTCTCCGTCCCCTTTAAACGGGGAGGTGCTCCGGTGCTCACCCCCAGCCCGGGGCTCTCCGTTGCGCTCCGGGAGGGGTAGTGAGGGAGTTCGGTCTAGCTGAGAGCGGACGCGTCGGAAACCTCCCCGGAGGGGCCCCGTGTAATTCGATGCATGCTGTTAAAGCTTAGAGTATATTGTCTTCCCTTTGCTTATGAAGCCTCCACCCACCGGCCCACCCTACATTTAGCGGATCATGTGACTCGGGGTAAGTCATTTGCAAGTACAACAGTTCTCTGTGCGCTCCCATTCATTTCCTGAGAACTGCCTGAGCTGAGCAGCTGAGAGGCAGAAGGGGAGGGAGCTGCTCACTCACATCCACTCACACTCACTCACACACACACACACACACACACACACGCACACACACACACACACACACACACTTTTTCACACACATACACACGTACATACGCGCAGAGTGAGAGGAGAGAAGAGGAGAGGAGAGGGAGAGGAGGAGAGGAGACAGAGAGGACTGTAGAAAGGAAAACAGTCTCCTAGTCTCCACGGCTCTGCAGCTTCTGACAAGGTCTGTGCATTTTTTTCGTCCTGTTCCTCTGCTGGCTGCTGCTGTGTGCTTCATTTGTCACGTTGCTGGGCTTTGTGCTTGTGTTCAGTGCGTCTCGTTCAGCTGTCATTTCTCTGTCAAAGCAGATGACAGCTCAGATCACCTTTGGCATTGTGTTTGGTGTCTGTCAGCGAGGGAAAACAAGAGACACTGCATGGTGCTGACTGGACATGTAAGACCTATTCCCAATGTTAATCCATAAACTGTCATGACAACAAGAAAAAAAGTGATTATACACTAAATGGCCATGGGCATGAGCAGCATCCCGACTTTACTGTGCTGGCACCAGTTGTGAAATCTTTTGTGTCTCACTTATTTACCTCTAAAGCCACTTCAAAACACATCATCTTTGCAGTATAACAGTGTTCTAGAATACTACTGACTGAATGTCTTGGTGGGGAATATAAGAAGAAGTGAAATGAGACAGCACCGCACCAAACTCTCTCTCAGCACTTCTCACTGGGAAAAAAAGTTTGCTGCTTGTCAGAGTTTTGTGCATGCCTTAAAAGAGTTGTGTGAGTGCGTGTGGGTGTGCATTTGCGTGAAACATTGTGGTTGTATGTGAGACTGACAGGCTTGTTTGCCTACCATTGCCTACTGTAGCAGCTTAGAGACAGAGAAACGAGGCTGTTAGCAACGGGTTAAACATTAGGAGGCTCGGGTAGCGGAGGAAGGACACTGGGGGTGTGTATGTGTGTGTGTGTGTGTGGGAGTGTTGCAGGGGTGGTGTCTTGGATGTCATCGGCAGCGCTCTCACTTCCAGGGTAATAGTCATTGGTATTGATGGGTGGCTGTCAGAGAGACAGAGAGCCACCAGGTTGGGGAGAGTGGCCGGGGGCTGGCCCTTGGCTGTTATTTTCAATTACAGGGGACCAGGGCAGAGCTGACAGCAAAGGCATTTGTACATCCAGCAAGGGGGAGGAGGGGGGTGGGGGGTGGGGGGAGTGGTGGCGAGAGGAGGGGTAGGGCTGGAGCAAGAGAGAGCATTAGGGAGGGAGAAGAGTGGGAGGGGGATGAGACTCTGGCCTCTGCTCCTGGGTTTGATGTGGAAACTGAGCACTGACCTCTGTGACTTTACCCCCACATTGTGGAGAGGCCCTGCCTTGCCTTTAACTGTATGACAGCAGTAGGGTATGTTTAAGTGGGGGTCTCATCCAATCAAAAAATAAAACGTAAAAAAGGAGGGGGGTTGTCTCTGTGGATGAGACCCCCTGTAGCTCACCGATGTTCAGTGAGGAAGGTTAGTGCCCATTTAAACTCACTTAAATCCATTTACAAAGAGGCCTTCTCCCTGTGCATTAAAAAAACTCATATTACCACACATGTAGAGAAGATTCTGTACACTGCATGAACAGAAAAGGCTGATCATATTGGATCATGCGATCGACGACCAAATCAATGAAGGTTGTTGTTAGCAGAGGGTGATATTACTTGAAAATAATCATAATTCTGCAGGGTATTTGTTCAAAAACTAAATTCATGACCAAATGATAGCGCTGTACTTATGTTAATTTCTGCATTATTGAACCCTATGTTTGTGGTGGAGGTGTCATAGCTTTTCATAGTTTAGCTGCTATAAGGGGTGTTCATAACATATAGGAACAAATCTTGAACGCTGAATGTTCATACTGAACTGATCATATTGAATCATTATTGTCACTTAACAAATAAGTTACTTTTAGCAGCGGAGCTACCGTTTTCAGCTTAGTTGAGATACACAGTATGTAACTTCCTTGTTAGAAGCAGATTGAAAGACCATGAAAGCCATGGAAACAATCGTTATTTTGTACTGAGCTGAACATAACGGCTTGAACCAGCAACAGAGCCAGCAAAGACAGTACGTACCACTGAGCTGAAAACAGTGTGAATCAGCATCAGAGTGCTGCAGTGGCATGAATGGTGATACTGATGTATACTAAAAGTAATTTGAACAATGATGTAATTGGTTAGCTTTGAAAAGAAGTGAACTAAATAGTCAAAGACTAGGAACCTTTATATGAGTAAGGTATTTTGTAATTTCCACCTCTTGCAGCATTTTCAGTAGAGGGTTTTAGTGAGTTGTTTTAAGCTAATGTTTGGCATCTTTAGCAAAACAAAACTTCACCATTTTAGTATTTTTTTCAGTGTCCTGCATTGTATATCAAGCACACCTGGAACAATAATTCTCAGAAATAAAAATATGTGCATTTTTTGATCCGACGTCCCTATTGGCAGGGCGATATGAAAACGGCATGGTTAAGATTTGATTGGGTTTAACCACAAAAATGCTTTGGTTAGTTTACAGGGAGTGATTCTGCAGACAGATTGTTAATATTTGAACTCAACTACCAAACAAATGCACCCCTCCCTCCAATGTTCCCTCAGAAGCTCCACTACCCAAATTTGAACTCTACAAGGTTTCTCCAGTGTTGAAACACCTTCGCCTTTGCCTGGTCATATAACTTTCTGCTCTGTTTATACTCTTCAGATATTTTGCTCTTTGGTCTTTCTAGTGCCTAGAGTCCAGCATGATCAAATGTGCCGGTGTATAGAACTCTCTCACTGCTGCACATCACTTCTTTGCATGAGCACGAATGCCACCTGTTGCTGATTAGGTGAAACATTGTTGTGTGGCATGGTCCACAACTCTTTCTTTGTTTTTCATTTACAGAGCCAGGAATGTGTAGGAAAACTATTTTTTTTTGAGAGCACACACAAAACGGAGAGCTAGCAAACCGTGAGGAAATATTTACTTAATTTAACAAAAACTTTATTAGACTTCATTCACTTACTATCCGTTAAGGGGAAGATAATGGTTTGGGTTTAAATGACTACTTCTTTGAGGTTAGGGGACCTTCGATGTAATGATTACAATAACCACAAGGATAAGGTTAGGAAACAATTGTGCTTTTCAGAAACTAACACTGACTGTCAGTAGGAGACGGGAAGTGAACTGCTGTGTCCTGTGTTAAAATCCAATGTTTTATTGTCCCATCCATCCACCCTGACCTCCTCCCTAAGAGGGCTTTGTGGCTGTACAATAACGTCAAACCTTTGCTCTCAATGAGTCATAATTCCTAAAAGCTGTAGAGAGCTTCGTCACTTAAAAGTAAACATGTCGTTTTGGGGTATTTGTTGAAATGACTGATGCTGTTGTTTTCCTTGGGTGGACAGTCTCAATAATTCGCCATGCTGGGATGCGCCAATGTAGTTTGTCTGTTTAGTGTTCTCTCCACACACGATTTCTGGCTCTCCGCAGGCTCAACCAGGTGCTTCAGCTTGAGATGGTGAAATAAGTCTGTTGTGTTGTCCTCTTTTGTCAATGTCTGCTTGTTGCTGCTGCATGTACACTTATCAGTGTTGTTAACTATATAGGTATTGTCATGAACAATATAATGTGATACATCTTTAGCTGTTTGCCGCCAACAAAGCTTCAAGCTGCCACTGCCACTCTGATTCCTTCAATGGCTCAACCCCCCACCCCAGCCACGGTCCAAGGGCTTATGATAGAGATCAGTCCAGGTGGGGGGGACTCAATTAAAAAGCCAATCACCAATGGATAGACTCTATCTGTCCATCAACACAGCTCTGCCCAGTGCATTTAATTGCATGGCCAGATTGCACCACAAAAGGAACCATCTATCTGCTGCAAATCACAACACAAAATTGAGCGTGTGTTGACAGATTGACTCTTTCAGGAAGAAGTGCTATGCTCTAGTATGTGCAATCTAACATACACTCAATTTTCTTATTCAGAGAGATGTAAAATTCTCTGTATTACCCCTAATCAGCTGGGTTAACTGCTGGCATATTGACTGACTGCTGTATCATTGATCTAGGTGGGTGTTATGGAGTGTATCGTCATTGATTGTAGATAGACTGCAGTGCACTATATGGCTGGATTCAATTGGGTCCCTGACTGTAAGCTACAGCCAAAGAGGAGTGAGGCAGATTATAGAGGCTGGGTAAGCTAAAGGTGCATTGTAGGATATCCTGTGGTCCCTTTCAGCCACAAGAGACTGCCATAAACAAAACCCCTGAAATGCATGCACAACAACACCCACAGTCTCTTACAATAGACTAGCATGTCAAGGGCATGCATATGCAATGTGTGAGACAGACAGCACCTAAATAGATGTGTGACTTTATATATTGATAGATGTACCTGCCCACCAAAGCTAACTAAATCGACAGGACAAAAAGGTCATGTATAGAGAGCCTTAATCATCAAAAACATCCGTAGTTATTTTGCTGTTGTTTCATTCTGAATAGCAGGACATGCATTTGTAGTAAAGTTGAACTTGAATTAAGTGAAATAAGTATACTAATATTAATAATAGGTGATGGCTGTGACCTGAATTCCATGTACTGTTATTTCACCATATCAGAAGATGACAAAATGTTCTCTCCTTTTGCGATTTCTCTTGTGGATTCAACCTTTGACCCCACTGTCCAGCCCACGTTTGTTTACCAAAATTGAGTTAAGGGTGTACATGGAGTGCTAGAGCATGTGTGTTTTGTGACTGAGTGAGAGAGTGAAAGAGAGAGAGAGAGAGACAGAGGAGGGGAGAAAGAAAGAAAGAAAAAGAGAGGGCACGGAAAATATTGTGCAACAGCCAGTGACTGAGGTTGATAGTCTAAATAGTGAAGACAAACAGAAAGAACTACAGCATGGGTGATTACAGCTTGTCAAACATCACTGTGAGTATTTTGAGTTTTTTGCTGCATTTTTTCTGTTGAATACTTATAAGGATCCTGTTATTGTTCAAAGCCTGTCTAGAGCAACCTAGCTTTAATAGAAATAAAAGACAACATAAACAACAAATGCCATAAACAACAAATGGGCTTAAGGGAGGCAGTACATAAGATAATGCAGCCTGACCAACGTGTTGATCCAAGTTTTTCTTTTTTTCTACTAATGACACCATCTCTAGAGTAGCACACTCAGTACTTACTGGAAGTGACTCATTTAGCAGGGCCTGACCCCAGACTCTCTTTTAAGGTTGCTCGACATGTTTCCATGGCTAGGATGGAAAGGTATGTCAATGGAAGTCCTCTCTATCTGTGGTGATGTTTCCCCTTTCAACCTACTGTGTATTTTTCTTTGGCCAAATATGGTTGGTGAACAGGAGGAAGGAGAAAAGGAAGGAAGCCAAGAAAGGAGGATGAAAAAGCAATCAAGTCAGCATTTTCTGGGAGTTTTGGACCCTTTTTGAGCTGGCTTTACAAGCAGAGTTTCCCTTTATAGAATCTTGAGGGAGCTGCATCTCTCTAGCCTCAGTGCAGATGGTTTTAGCAGACCTGTGTAAGGATGCTGCGCGGATCACTGTGAACTTTGTTTCCATTTGTACTGTAGGTCAACTGTTAGGAGAAGAAATTATGCAAACAACATGTGGAATCCATTTGGGGTTCCTGTGGCAACCCACTGGCTTTTTGGCTTTACAACTGAATGTAGGTTCATGCTATGGACCATAACTCATCTCAATTAGCTGCTTCAACCAGGTATCAGCATGGCAAAGCATCAGTTGAAAAAGAGAGGAAAAATAATCTAAGTGAAGGCGTGAGTAGATGGGTAATAGAGGTAAATACAGCTGCTGGCTTTTATTAAGTGGTGTTGGAGAGCGGGAATGGGTCAAACCAGCGGGGAAAACGTTGTGATTGAAAATAACTGCGCACACATTTGATGTAACAAGTGTTAGTGTGTTGGAATGCTTTGGTTGGTCCATTACTGTCTCTTTCCATGTGCTGTGCGTTTGGGTGACATTGGTTGTGTAAGCACAAAGTGAGGTTAGATAGGGTTCTTAGTGATGCTACATGAAGAGGACTCTGAGAGACTATTACATTATAATATTTATGTATTATTATATATTTCATTATAAACAGTAAGTGAAATGCATGTGTGCTTGTGTGTCTGCATATATGTCTGCATAGCTTTGTTTTATATTACAAGAGATAGTGAGTGAGGAAAAATAGAAAGGGCACAGTCTGAGTGTTTAAGTGTTTGAGCTGATATTATTTCTATGTGACTTGTTTACAGTAGATACTGTAGATGAGTCAGTGTATTGGTGCCTCTGCATGCTTGCATTGTACAGTTATTGTAAAACATCTAGGTCGATCTTTGAGAGTGCATGTGAGTGCACATGTGCTGTGATGCATTCAGAAGACAAGCTATTGTGAGTAGCATGTACACAGTGCATATGGTGGGGGAAGGGGGATCGCTAACACACACATTCAGACATACAGGTTGTAACACAAGTGTAAACACACACACACACACACACACACACACACACACACACACACACACACACACACACACACACACACACACA
>JAPMOB010064596.1:0-10406 GCA_029875015.1 Lepomis gibbosus | reverse complement strand
ACACACACACACACACACACACACACACACACACACACACACACACACACACACACACACACACACACACACACTCCCCCCAGTTATAACTGAATGACGGCAGGTCGCTATGGAAACTGCGTTACGCTCCGGGCGGCCGGAGGAGAAAACAAGAGCGCGAGGACTCATTCCAGTCTTCATTTCAGCACCACGCGAGCTCCTGGACAGCGCCCGAATGAACTCGCGCACCGATTCCAGCCTCACATGCCTTATAAGAGACACAGCCGCATCAGTACCAAATCTAAGCGGTGTGGGTAGGGACTTTAAAAGAAAAACAAGCCCACGTACTAGAGACACATACTCTCCGGACCTGAAGCTCAGTGGATGCGCAGGGTTTCATTCTACTGCCCAGCGAGGAGCCAGTCGCTCCCTCAAATGCCTCAGCAACAGGTAAGAAGAGCCTTCAGCTCTGGAAAGTTGGATAATTCAGTCTTGTGGGGCTGCATGGTATCTAATGTGTTTTTAATCCTGGTACTCATAAGTGCGCCTGCCCTTTATCCTGGCAGACACTCAATTGCGGTTAATTGCCCTCACCTGGTATCTCAGGGGGTAAGTAAGTGCATGATTAGGTGATTAGAGTGAAGACCAGCAGGGCAGAGTGAAATTCAGCAGGGCGCTGGAGCAGGTCCAGTAGTGATGGGCTGTGAAACAGTTCAGAAGATAAACTATAACCTCCAGTTGGTGGTTATTTTATAGGGAAACAACTCCCATTGGAACTCCCATTTAGAAAAGTATTGTCAGAGTTAGCAGTAACAAACTTGACAAAATGTCTGGTCTGTAGATAAAACATTTTGCATTATAACACAACAAACACTGAGGTGTTGATCCACAGTTCATACAACCATAGCTGTTTACATAAATGGAAGAGAAAAAAAAAGAAATTTAGATACATACAAGATCAGTGTATAATTTTAAAAAGCCAGGGAAACATATACTCTGGCTTTATCTGGTTTTCTATACACAGGACAGACTTTTTTTCTTCTTCTTTTATACTATATAGATTTTAAACTGGAGACAGCAACCTAAGTTTACTGAGCATTATTGTTTGTGTTTGCTTTAGATTTAGTCCAGTATACGTGACAGCCTCCGATTTGTTGGCTTTTCAGTGGCCATAGATTATGTGCAAGCTGAGCCGATACGCCCGGATGAGTCACTCAAGTTTGCAGAAGAGTACGAAAGGGGAGGGGGAGAGACAGGGGCTAGCTGGAAAACAGTCCCGCAGTGCCTCTCTGCCTCCTCAACACATTGTTTCGTGTATATGATCTGTGTCAACATCTGGAACTGAATTTTCATCGCCTCTGGACGAGTGAATACAATTTTTGGCAACTTGAAGTGCACCCTTTTAAAACAGGGCACAGGCAGATCTCTCATCCACATCAGTTTTTTAAGAGCTTTGTGTTCTCAGACTCAACTTCTTTGTCTTCTGGTAAGCACACTCAGTTCTTTTTAAACGAGCAGAGAGGCTGCCTTTTGTAGCTTTACAGATGCTCTGGAGTAAAGGACAGTTTGTTGAAATGTGTGCAACATGAATTAGAGGATTTCTAAACACTCCATATAATAGATTGTTTGTGGTTGTTATAGACTGCAGCCCTGTGATGTCTGACAAACTGCTTACCAGAGAGCATCCCATTACTGCTCATTAGTATCCCAATGTTTATCCTGCTAGTATTGACAAATCATAGCAATCAGTAGCGTTCAGCTGTAGCACTGAGTGACATCTATTGATTAAAGCAAACAATAGATCATAATGGGCTGCTATGAACCACAGTTGCACACTCAAACACAAGCACTCACTCCCTGAAACACTTTCACATGCACCCACACTCAATCCCATAACAGAGACTCTTCTGACTTGGTTAGGCAAATGTTGTTTGGTTTATTGAAAAATATGTCTAGTTTGTAGAAATTGATTGATGGACTCGATGGATGCAGAGGCTGCGTGCATTGACTGCCAGCAGGATTACACATGTGAAAAGCCAAACAAAAATAATTGGCTGATATTATATCGCACTTTGTTCCAATTAGTGTTACACTTTACAAAATGTGTTTGCAAAAGCTTGTGTGCACTGACATGAATGTGTGTAGGGGAGCCATTGTTTGTAATGTGTACACATCATGTGCTGCACACAGACACAAAAACAGATGTGTGTCTTTAATTAGTGACGTTGGTGTGATTAATGCAGTCTGCTGGTGATGACTCATTCAGTTTAACCCTTGCTCCTCTGGTGGAAACAATCAATAAACAAAGATTTAGTTGAATTGTTATTATTATTATTATTATTAGTAGTAGTAGTAGTATTAGTATTAGTATTAGTATTAGTATTAGTATTATTTTACACAATAATTGGGTGCAAGTCAGTTTTTATTGTTCTGTGTAATTTTGAAAGAACTTGTAAAAGGGACTTGTGTAGTAAATACTGTAATGCGTTTCAGATTCTGTTATTCCAATCAAACACATCCTCCTTAATTTGTTATGATCTGGTTGAGCAGTGGAAGAATATTTATGCAAAGCACATCTATGTGGATCGCGCCATGTGTCCGCTCGTCAACACAGCAGTTACATTAGCATTGTGGAAAAGCTGTCAACCAAGCTGTGACTTGCGGACAGCAAACTGGCAGGGAGTGTGCATATGAGTGTGATTGAGTGCTAAGTGTGTGTGAGACAGACAGAGCGAGCGAGTTAAACACACAGCACATTTTGTTGGGGAGTTGTCATAAACTTTCATTGTCATCCTCCTTCCTTCCCTTCAGGGCTGCAGTATGTCTGAAACCAAATCCAGTCAGCGGTTCCACAGCCTGAATGCCGAGCAGGTGGAGGTTCTCCACCAGGTTTTGTCAGAAGTGGTTCCAATCCACGGCCGCGGGAACTTTCCCACATTGGAGCTGCGTCCCCGAGACATTATCATAGCTGTGAGGGCCAGGCTGCAGAAGCAAGGAATCACAGTAAGAGATGTGCGTCTGAACGGCTCCACGGCATCCCACGTCCTGGTCCGAGACAACGGAACGAGCTACAAGGACCTGGATATCATCTTTGGAGTGGAGTTGCCCAGTCAGGAGGAGTTCCAGGTATGATTACAGTACTGCTCAGTAAGGGAAATGAAGTAGGTCAATGTATAGTATTGAAGTAATGATATTATTGTCTTAACTGTAATTTAACTGTGCATTTAACTGAATCAGTACTGTTTATCATATATATTTTTTCACTGCATTATACAGAAAACTAAACCACAAGAGCATCACAATATTCAATTTAATCATAGAAGCAAAATTGCCCTCATATTGCAGTCATTAGTTGTAGCTGTCATATTGTTGACCTCTTCTCCTCCCAGGTAATCAAAGAGTCTGTGCTGGGCTGCTTGCTGGATTACCTACCTGCTGGGGTCAACAGGGAGCGGATCAGCAGTGCTACAATGAAGGAGGCCTACGTTCAGAAAATGGTCAAGGTCTTCAATGAACACGACCGCTGGAGCCTCATCTCACTCTCAAACAACAGTGGCAAAAACCTGGAACTCAAATTTGTGAGCACGCTGAGGCGGCAGTTTGAGTTCAGCGTTGATTCCTTCCAGATCATTCTGGACCGTCTCCTGGAGTCCTACATGCAGCAGGAGTCACAGCACAAAAACAATACTGTTGATCTTAAGGACCAGCCTGCAGAGAATCAGAATAAAGACTCTCCCTCTCTGCTCAAACAGGCTACTGGCCCACAAACAGAGATGTCCACTGGTAGAGACTTATCCAGCAAAGACGGGGGTCAGATCAGCCAGACACAACAGAGAGAGGAGGTACGTGAAAATGAGTCCCAGACGGAACTCTCACAACAAGCTGAGCAATCAAACCAGACAAAACCCTCCAAAGTTGAAACAGACAGCAAAGAGAAAACACCTGCAGAGCTGAAAGAAGCGCCAGAACACAGCAAAATCTTCAATGAGACAGACTTCCCTGACGAGACATCTGGAAACCTTTTGTCAGAAAAGAAACAAACTTATGAGAAAGCTGAACCACCAGCACAGATTGAACTCAGACATGAGCCAGAGCTCTCGGACAAGACCAAATGCTCAACGAAGGTAGAACAGTCAGAGCTAACCCGGACCCGTGATGGCAAACAACCAGGAGATTCAAATCACAAGCAACTCTCTGTCCAGAAAGAACAGTCTCACCACACGAAACCCCCTGATGAACAAAAAGAACTCACAGAGCAGATGGGACAGTCCGAGCTGCCAAAAACCTCAAACAAAACCCAGACAAAGTCTCTAAACCTGGCAGAAGAATGGCACAGTACAGACCTCTCCAAGTGTTTCAGTGAGGATCAGAGAAGCAACGAGAATGATAAAACACAACATGTGTCAGCTCCAGACTCTAGCACATCTTCACATGAAAAGACGCAGACACAGTTAGCAGATGAAAGAAAAGTAGAAACAGAGACGGGAGAGCATGCAGAGAGGGAAAATGACACAGAAATAAGTGAAGTGACAGAAGAGGTTTTAGCATCAGAAGCAAACAACTTGGAAGACACACAGGGTATTGATTGTTCCTGCTCCACCTCTTCCACATCTCTTCACGACACACAACCCACTGGCACACAGGAAACACTACACACAGATAATGCAGATAATGCAGATAAAACACCTAACACGCTTGAGGCCATCATCCCTCCAGATACTCAGGATATTTTACCTGCACCACCCGGCCTTGTTTCTGACAAAAAGACCTCCTCTTCTCCCTCTTCTAAGGCCTCAGATAGATTATCTCACATGGTGGTGCTGAAACACTCCTCTCCCAAACCCCCTCGGAGGATGTGTAGGAAGTTTACCCCCAATCCTTACCCGAGTCCAGTCTCTGAAAGTGAACCTGTCATAGCACCCTGTCTAGATCCAAATCCCTGCCCTTGCTCTGAACCTGAGCTAGCTGTCGACTCAAAGCCAACATCTCCTAGTTCAGACCCCGCAGATACACTAACAACCAGTATCTCTACTAAAACAAGCCCTAGTCCTGAATCCAACCCTTCCAGTAACCTAGCTCCAAACCTAGACTTTACCTCAGTTCCTGATCCAGCCCCTGATATTATGTCCACATCTGCTATGGATCCTGTGTCTGCTTTACTCCAAGAGCCACCATCTCCTGAACAAAGCACAGGGATTTCATGTGAGACAAGTATTCAGATCCCGAAAGAGACACCATCTACACATGTGGGTTTTGATGAGCTAAGCGAGTCCTCCCCTAGAGAAAGTGCCCCTCTACCCAAACAATCAGAGCCTGTTGACTCAGCAGACACATTAGTTTCACACACTGATACACCCGGCTCAAACACCCAAGAACCTGTACATACCTCAGAAGCTGAGTTCAGTGATGAAGATGATAATAGAGAACTACTGACCAAAAAGATGGACTTGAATCAGCCAGACGACAGCCTACAAGAGACGACAATTAGTTCACCCTCTTCTTCCCAATGTGTCTCCCCTCCTGTTTCCTGTTTCACCACTCCCATACTCAGTCTTTCCCCTCCCTGCTTCACTCCCTCACCCCCCAGTCTCAGCCCTCCCCCATGTCTGACTCCACCCTCTCTCTGCCTCCCATCTCTGATCAGTCCTGCCACCAGCTTTAGCTCTCCACCATTAAGTTGCAGCCCTACCTCATCCTGCCTCAGCTCACCTCCTTACCTCACCCCTCCTATGCTTAGCCTCAGCCCTCCCCCACTCTGTCTTAGCTCCCCTTCCCCCTGCCTCAGCCCTCCCCTCCTCTGCCTCACTCCGCCAGTGGAGTCAGAGGACCTTGTACCTCAGGTATCTTCAGACATGGAGCCTTTGATACTGAACACAGACAGCGAGGAACAGATTAAAGAGTCCTCCCCTCAGCTAGGAATCCCTCTCCTACAGTTGGAGGATAAAAAGGAACCAGATTATATCTCATCATTGCCTCGGGTTGCAGAGCCTGTCTCTTTTCCAATCACAATCCCGAGCTCAACCTCGCATGGGCTGCCCCACTCTCAGTCTGAAGGCCCAGGGGAATCTGCCCCTCCAATAGTCGACAAGACATCCAACTCCGTGCCTGAGAACAAAGAGGCCCCTAAGGTAACATTAGACATGCCTGAACAGAGCATTGCTCCACAGGTATCTGGCTCGGTCCCTGCTGTTGAGGTCCTGGCAGAGAGCATGTATGGAGACTTTGAGGCAGCCATGGACCACCTGCGCTACCGCCTAATCGCAACCAGGAACCCTGAGGAGATTCGAGGTGGTGGCTTGTTGAAATACAGCAACCTGTTGGTCAGGGACTACCGACCGGCCAGCGAGACTCAGATAAAGACACTGGAGCGCTACATGTGCTCACGCTTTTTCATCGATTTCCCTGACGTGCAGGAACAGCAGAGGAAGATCCTGTCCTACTTGAAAAACCACTTTATCGGCGAGGAGAGAAGCAAGTACCAGTACCTGATGGCGCTGCGTCGTGTGGTAGACGACAGCACAGTGTGTCTGATGGGACATGAGAGGCGTCAGACACTGAACATGATCACAGTGCTGGCACTGAAGGTCCTGGGAGAGCAGAACATTATCCCCAACACAGATCATGTGACATGCTTCTACCAGCCTGCCCCATACCTTGCCGAGCACAGTGCCCCCTATTTAGCCGAACCCAGCTACTGCAGCTACTACATACCCCAAGGGGGATCAACTCTGCTTTACCAACCGTATCCCTTACACTTGCACACACAGACTGGACTAGTCTAAAACACACATGTAATTACACAAAACACACAGTCGAGCCAGGGGAAGGTGCTTACTATAAGGAATAAACTGGAGAATGGAAATATAATCCAGGGATAAACTGTTTGGTCTATAATAGACCTATGGGGGTGGGATTGAGTGGGTTTTTACAGTAAACTCCCGGAGTACTGTAATGTTCTAACATGATTATATGTAATTATCTGGGCTTTGTGGGAAAATAATAATTCTTCCGATATTGTTAAAATTCCAGAAAATGCTGTATGCACTGCATGAGTCATAGCCCTTTGGTCTCCCTTGGGAACTAACTGTGCTGTTGACATTCACACACATGCACACACACGCACACACACACACACTTCCAGGTTCTTGAATTCTTGTACACTCTTATCATGTTCTTACTGTGTTGTTCTTAATGGGTTTGTTCAGAATGTGGACCTTGCCTGTGGTTGATATTGTGCATGGATAAATTAGGACTGTTCTCTCACTGCCAAATACTGTGTGACTACTATGCTTCTTAAACAGTTTAATGTAACTTTGTTAATCCTTTACTAAAGGGGTGTATTCTGAAAAAATACAGAGGGACAAGTCTACCAGTGTGTACAGTACTTTCATCAGAACACACATATGCATGCATCACACATAAACAAATACATATACACATGCATATACGCAAACATACAGTCTACTGTATGCACAGAAAGTCAGACAATGCATGAGTAGCTAAATATATACACCACATCCTGAAGTCAAAGGCTTTTAATTTAATAAAAATTTATCTATTTTTGCAAGACTTTCCAAGATAATACTCAGTGGTAAACAGACTGGTTAGTTCCTACAGAAAAATGCCAACAACAATGCCTTTGCAATAGACTGTACAGTGTATTGATTACAGTATATCGTGTGCGGATACATTCTGTACTGCATTGTTTTCAGGTAAATTGTGTTGAGATGTAGTGCTTGATTCCTTTTCCTTGTGGAGTCCTTTCTGTAACCATGTGAAGTACTGTATCATCTAGTGTTGACTTATTTAATGCTAAAGTTTACTCTATGGAGGTGATCAGGTTATAACCATCTTTGGATCATCTCTAAACACGGCAGATGCAGCTCTGTCTTGCCTAAAACGAAGGAATTACATTCAAAGTTGTGTGACTCCTCTCAGCATGAATTAGCATCCTCTAATTCACACAGTCAGCATCAACATGAGACAAGTTTAAATCCACCTCCAACCTGTTTAAATATAAGTTCAAAGATGTGCAACAGCAACTATGACCAAAGATGGTTCGGTAGGGAAATCAAGTGCCTAAATGTGAGACATCATTGGCATGTCTTTATCTCACTGCACTGGGGGTGTTAATGGGGTGGGCCTGGGGCTGGGTGGGGTGTGTGTTCACTTGTTGACCCCTGTTATTGCTGCCCGTTTTGATGTCTTCTTAATGTAGTCCTTTGTTGTAGTTTATTCATGTACATTTTGATAAAAATAAAGGGGAAACTCAACAAAAACTTCTTATGTAAGAGAATCTGAATTCTTTCAAAAGCCTTGACTTCAAAGAGAAAAAGAATTCCAAGATCACTTTTTGTCTTGTCTTTTTGCTCCATTCTCATTCACCCCCCTTTCTCTTTTCCCCCAAACAACATGCTGCACAGCTTACGTATCCTCCGCATGATTGCGCTCTGCAATGATCCACTTAAGCGTGACCGTCAAATCACGATGGTTCCCAGGAGAGCGACCAAAGCTGTGAAATTCTGTCTGTCTGAGGCCTCTTATCACAAATCACCTGTCCTTTAGATGCGTTTGGACACGAATGACGCACGGTCTACGCAACACAGCAGCCTCAACAATGTGTAAATGTGAGGAGAGTATGGTTTGCGGCGTGTGAGACCAAAAAGGGGAGACGAGAGGAGGGGGCCAGACTGTGTGTTTATACATGTGTGTCTTATCGTGCGTGTGTGTGCTTTAGATGGGAATGTATGTACAGAGGTGGCATCAGGTGGTTCCCTTCTCCACCTAGTAATTGAAGAGACCTACAGTATAACAAAACAATAGAGCTCACTCTTTACTCCCTCATTGCCTCCATCCTTTCCTCCCACTTCACAACACTGATAAGTCATGAGCACAATGGGCGATGAGGCGTCTCTTTCCACCGTTGGGGATGGGGGGCTCGTGTGTGATGGCAGCTAGTGGCACGGTCACACAACATCAATTTACACACCGTGTAGGCTTGCACTTGTGTGCGCAAGGTTGCAAGCATGTGGCTTGGAGAGAAAGAGAACGTGTGATCTAATAGGGTCTGTATCAGTCTGTCTAACAGACCTCTGAGCCACTCTTGTCCACTCAGGGTTTCCATAGAGACAGAGACAGGCAGCACGGTGGGCGCAGAGAGCATGACGGAAGACAGGGAAGACCCACACACCAAATGAGGGGGTGAGAGATGAAAACAAGAAAAAAAGAGGTGGGTGAAATGAAAGAGAGATAGTCGATAGAGAGATAGATGGATGAGAAAATAGAGTTGAGGGGGAGACAGAAAACAAAGGACAAAGAGAGTATGGGGTGAGGTTACAGATAAAGTGAGGCGAGAGGAGCAGGAGCAGGGGAGTTGATGGGGGAGAGCGTGGGAGGTTGTCAGGCCTTCAGTCACAGGGGAGTCACTGTGAGGTGGCTGCAGTGACGGCAGCAGTGATGTTAGAGCAGAAGCACACACATGTACGAGCGTGCGCACATACACTGCTTGCACATCAATTTTCCTAATGGCCTGCCCACCCATCCACCCTCAACAAACTGTTTCAAACTCACTGAGACGAAAAGAGATCATCACCCACACATCTGCATTTCTGTCTCTCGCAATCTCTGGCCAGTACATTTGATTTTTCTACCTTCTCTGTATCATTTTAAAATCTCCAATACATGTCTCACACAGGTTCAACAAACAGGAAAATGGCTGTTTATTTTGTTTAGACTTCTAAATGTTTGTTTGTGGGCACATGCAGCCTCTGCGGTATAAATGAAAACAAAAGCATCAAGTTGGGGTTAGCAGAGGCTTAAGGCACGAAACACATTTCTCCATCTAAATTGAGAATTGAGATAATGATGGCTGCCGGCTATCGAATCTTGCCGCATCTTGCTGTGCAAATTAATTCCTCTGTAACTTTAGTAACCCCTTTAAAGTCTCATGTTAGGGCAGTGTTTATTGAATGCCACTGAGTCTGCTATTAAAATACACTCAGTGGCACACAACTAATAGAAACCAGAATCATTTATGAGGATTTTATGCTCCTTTGTGGACAGAATTACTGTTTATGTTACTTATGAACACCAGGTAATATAATGGATTCATAGTATTCACCATTCATGATTTTTTTTTCATTCACTACAACCTCCCCCTCACCCCCCTTCACCAGTTCCACCCACGTCCTCTATCTTTCTCCTTACCCCCCACCCCACCTACCCACTGTGTGCCTCCCACCCACCTGCTTCCTTGACTGCTATGACTCAGTCCTCTTCCAGCTGAGGGTACAAGAGGATAAATACCTTGATGAAAAACAGCCAAGAAAACCATTTTACTCAAAGAAATAGAGCAATTGGCAAGGCAAGTGGCTGCTGCATTTTTAGTTCTAATGCCACCCACTACGCACACACCTCCAATCCCCCCC
>JAPMOB010064570.1:0-11847 GCA_029875015.1 Lepomis gibbosus | reverse complement strand
CGTAGTATAGACCCAGCTCCCAACCCAACTTTGAGAATAGATTAACGGCTATATTTTTTTTATCGCCCGATAAGAGTCTCGCGTTAACGCAGCACGTTAACGCCGATAACGGCCCACCACTAGTAAAAAGAGAGGCGCAACAATCAGCATCTGCCATCATGCAATTACATAGGATAAAAATGAGGAAAACATTGCAAACATGGTAAAGAGCTGTTACGCAAGTGCTTGCACAAGTAGCTTCAAAAAGATTTAAGGAACAAACACTGACCAATTGTAGCTGAAAGCTGGGTCTATGGGTTAAGTTTACACTTAGGTGTGAAGTCCTAAAGGATTGTGTACACACTACGTTTCTGATTTAAAACAGTTTTAAAACAAAACAATCTACTTCCACACCAGCATTTTAGCTGCTATTAGAATTGATCTCTCCATAAATTAAAATGTCTGAAAAACCACATCTAACGGGCATTTACATACGTTGTGCATGGGCTGATAACGAGGTGGAACTGTTACTGAAGTAACAGGGGAGTACAAACTGACTGTGGCGGTTAAAAAACAGATCATCAAGTCAATACAGCCATATGCACAGTATAAATGTTATTTGCACAGTACAAAATATTAATAAAATACCAAAACTAAACACTGTCAGTAGCATTGTGTTTTGGCTTTGCAAGCCAAATGTGAGTGCCTGCATCAACAGGGTCTTCAGCGTTTTCAAAATCCATGTATGGTTCGTTCTTTGATTATTCCATTTCAAAACCAAATCAGAAAACTGTGTTTTGTTTTTCTGTTTTAACCCTAACCAAAACAGAAAAACAAAGGAGCTGCGTTTTGTTGTATCTATGACCGGTGTTGTATCCATACAACCCGTTCCCACTCCCTAACTCTTCACATATGGACGCATGGTCACGAGTCAAGACCCATCGACGTCGGTTTTTAATGCACTGGGAATCCTTTTAGCCTCTTAGGTCAACACAGTGGGGGAAGCCCTGTAGCATCAGTTTTTGATGGTAAAGGTAGGTATATGATAAAGCCTGAATAAGGACGTTGTTGGGATGAATGGAGGGCCAGAACCCAGACTTTGAACCAGGAGACCTGTGTTTGTGTCCCATGTGAAACAAAAAGTTAATATTACATTTTTTTATATTTAATTTTATATAGGCCTAAAGGCTATTTCTTTTCAAGTCGCATCGCATCTCACATCAACTGTGCCGAATATGATTGTAGACGTGAGCACTATATAATAGCCAAAACGTAGGCTAGGCTACCTTTAGCAAGATGGTTGATGTTGCAAATTAACTCCTTGCTGTGGCACATTGCTTTGCCTAGGAGCCACTCAAACACTCATAATTCTTCAATGCCTATGTCAGCCTCAAGAAAGTATTTTGTTTTGGGCTGATCTGAAGCAGCTAGTTTACCTGAGCGAACCATACACAAATTAAAAACAGACATCTGTTTTCGTTTTTGCTATTTTTTGTTCTATCTATGACCAGTGTTGTGTCACTACTGGTTTTCAAACTAACTGCTGATTTTCACGTGCGCCTGTTTGCAAGAGCTGTGGTCTGCCTGCATCCCCAGATTGCTCACACTTACAAAACATAGCCTATAGGCTTTTTCTTTCAAGTCACATCCCATCTCAAATTGTATACGTGCGGTTTGTGTAGCCTTTTCAATGTTATCGACCGATCACATTCTGTGAAATGAGTCATTTCATTCGGGTTCTGACGGTCAAATATATTTATCCACTGTGTTACAGCCGCTGTTTTGGCCGCTAGTAAAAGTTACTTTAAAGCACAGGCACTTCCTGTCGGCTTGGAGGCATTGAGAAGCTACCCAGCCGACCAATCACAGAGCTTACGGTCCGCAACGCCTCGACGTGTCATTACATTTTTGAGGAGGCTATGCCGTAGGTGACGGCGTAGGGTAGGGGGCTACGCAAGAGGCTACGCTGTCGATTTGACACAGAAGTATAAATTGCTCTTTACAATGCCATCCTTTAATCAAGAACGAAAGTCGGAGGTTCGAAGATCAGATACCATCGTAGTTCCGACCATAAACGATTCCAACTTGTGATCCGGCAGCGTTATTCCCATGACGCACCGGGCAGCGTCCGGGAAACCAAAGTCTTTTGGTTGATAGCTCTTTCTCGATTCTGTGGATGGTGGTGCATGGCCGTTCTTAGTTGGTGGAGCGATTTGTCTTTCATCACTTCCCAGGAAACTGGGAAATGAGTTGGCCTTAGGTAAAGATGCCAACGATGGTTGTTCAGACTTGGCCACGGGTGGTTCTAAATATCTAATGAATGTTGTTACAACAGTTATGAGCACTAACAACCAGCGGTATCCATGATCTAAGCAAATGACCCCACAGACGTTTAATAGTGGAGTTTCATTTCAGAAGTGTAGAAGTCTCTTTAATGAGGGACGAAACGTCTTCAAGTATCATCAACCAAGTCCAGTTGCTATTGACTTTAACCTTTTTGGATAAGAACTTTCACTGACAGGGCGTTAACAAGCGACACCAAGGGGTCTTGACCATGCGTCTATATATGATGAGTGGGCAGTGAGAATGTGTTGTTGGATCCCACAAATGAACAGAGCCATTCATCTGTAAAGTACATGTGCACCCAACATGTTGTTCACTCCAAGAAATATTAAATCATAGATTCTTTGGAACTGTTGTCTTACACATATCTTGTTCTTTTATACTACTGTTTTAAAAGTCACACAGTCTGCAGAAAGAAAAGTCAGGCAATGGAGGGAGAAGCAGGGTTACCTTCAGAGCTTGTCTAATCCTTCAGTTCATCTATCCCAAATTTAATTCACTTTAAAATAATGATAAGGAAAGGTTTTTAAAATCCAAGGATAATGTTCACAGCTACCTCAACTGCTAATGAGATGCATGTTTTTTCAGACCCCCTGTTTCGGAATGTCGGAGTCAAAATAAAGACTGTCCCTTTTAAATGTCAGCTTTTCACAGCTTTGTCCAACATATGCCTGTTTTCAGATGACAGTTTACAATTTTCATATTTCAAACCTGTAAAACAAACAAGTACATTGGGGGAAACATTGACAAATTTGAAAATGTGCTTTAGCAACACTGTAAAACTGCAGTTGTGAAGAAGGAAAACTCAAATGCAACATAGGCTACAGTTTGTGGAGATTTTTTTCAATCTTGCAGTTTCAACCTTTCAAAGCTTTTTTTTAAGTTTCGAGATATTCCTTGGTATTCGTCCCATACATACCCATCCTTTAAATTTCAAAACTATTTCATCAAAAGAAGTGCCTGTAAAGTTGCATGTTTTTAAAAAAATATTTTGGGTTAACAGTGAGTTATAACCCAATGATATAATTTCAAAGTGATGTTTGGGGGAGCACATCATGTTGTCAGTCCACAGCCAGAGTAGTAGCAAAGGTGTTAAGGGTGGAGGATGTGAAAATGAAAAAAGTTGAGCTCAGAGGGGTAATATTTCACGGTCCTGTTTTGTCTGGTGGCAGTTATCAGCAGCTGCCAGTCTGATAATTGCTGCTTGAGGCCCAATGTTACTTCTTCAAGTCTGCACTGACAGCCCAATTCAAGCCTTCAGCCGTGGGAGCCGCACTGCTATGTAGCTGTTGGGATAACACTGGTTTTTGTTTGATATCGTAGCACACTTGTGTCAAGTGCTTATTTGAAATAGTCTTGCAAAGTTTGCGTTATTCAAAGGACTGCAAGTGTGTACTTATAACATATATATGTCAGCATAGTGTATACTAAATGCATTTCAGTGCACAATGTCACTTTGCTATTGTGGCTGACAGTAGATACTGGCATAAGCAATACAGTCATGGCATACATATTCCCTGTTAAGTTTAAAAATGTATAGCCGAGCAGAGCTGGTGTTTTTTCGTTATGGTCATTTGTAAAGTGTGAAACAAGCCAACATACAGTGCAGGGGTGTGTGCCTGTGAAGAAATATTAAGGAGAAATAGATTGCCAAGGAGGGCAAGAGAAAAACGACAGGAATTTTCTTTGATTTAAGACCTAGCGTTCGTCTTCGAAGAGTTGTGGCTGTGTTGTGTACAATCAACACGCTCTGTCACTTAGCCACCAGATAACTGATGTTCCACTCCCCTCATAACCAGAAGCTATCAGTCTGGGACTTCTGCTTGTATCTTTCCTGTCGTCTCTCAAGTAAATTACAGCTCAGCAGTTCCAGATAGCTTGATGTTCTTCCTCTGCCCTCCAGCTCCCTTTCTCCTTTGCCCTTCATTTCTCTCTTTTTTATTAATATTTTATTTAATCTACAGACATTTAGCACAATTATGATGATAGTTCACCAAAAATGTAAGCAACACGTGTGCATTACCAGAGTGGGTATTAGCAGTGAAACAACATGTCCTCATACCTAAATGATAAAATACGTCGATTGTCAAGTGTCCCAAAATGACATGTAAGACCGTTTCCCAAAACTTCATACATGTCTGTTGGAAAGTGCAACATATATGACCCTTCCCCAAGTCCAAGTTAAGTAAGTCACGTGGTCTAAGTCACATTTGGTTAGGTTTAGGAAAAGATTGTGGTTTGCGTTGAAATAACTAGAACATTACACAAGTCACATGACATAAGTAACTTAAGTCATGTGAGTCACATGATGTAATTAATCTACAAAACGTTATTTAACTTAAAACAGGTCAACTTTGACTTTTTTTCCACACATGATTCAAATCTGTCTCCTCAATTTCAATCTCAGTGAAAGCCTTGAGTTTACTTGACTCCTCCACCCACCTCCTTACTAGGACTTCTTCTGTCAATAGAGGTCTCAGCCTAACAAAAAATGTAAATTTAGGTTATAAATAGCAATATAATAATCTTCCTATTTGTCTGTTTTTCTGGTGAGAAGGGCCTCCATTGAAATATTACCAGTTTTTTTTTTTAGCCTTTTGTTTCAGTCAGTATCTCATTTGCTATGGAGATCAACAATTGCTCATTTCACAAATTTACAGAAAAGCTATTGGACTACCAAAACTTTAAAAGGGATGATGCAAATACATGTCTTTTCATTTTTATACCCTGTTTTGGTATTTACAAGTATAGTGAAAAGCAAGGTGTTGATTGGGACAATTTGCTACAATCGTGGTCTGTGAAAAATAGAAGCCCTCACAACTATTTTAATAGTTTGTGCATGGTGTGACTTGTTATTTAGGCCAGTGACTACCTTACACTTTGCAAACAATTTGATTGATAAGGGTTGAGTAGATTTCTAGGTTGTAGGTTTTCTGAGTGCAGCTGTGAATTAGAGAACTCAGCACATTATGTATCTCTGTTCAAGCATCAAAGTCTGTCAGCATTCATAGACCATGAATGTTTTGGTTGTGTAACACTCAGTTTCTTTTTCACTGGCCATGTTGGTGGACGACAGTGAATGGACTGGCTAATTTGGCCAGAAGGAATCTATTGGCCTACCAAAATATTGTCCGGTCACAAGTCACAATAGAGAGTCCCTATTCTAATAAGTCTGACTGCCTTAATGCTACAAAGCTTGTTGAGAAACTGGAGAAAACATTCTACAAAGCAACATTGGAAACGTTCAAAAAAGGTCGTGGCAGCAGGTGTTCAAGAAATAGGTTAACATTTAAGAAAATATGCTTATTCACTCAACAAGAGCTAGAAAAGAAAATGTATACTCCCTTGAAGCTACAGTCAGTAGCCAGGTAGCTTATCTTAGCTAAAAACTGAAAGCAGGTGGAAACAGCTAGCCTGTCTTTGTCCAAAGTGAGCCACCACATCTAAAGCTCACAAAATAACACACATCTCCAAGCTAGCTGTCCCTTATGTTTCCAGTCTTTGTGCTAATCTAAGCTATTATACAGACATCAGACAATACCACATCAGAATGGTATTAATCAACTCATCTGACTCCTGAGCAAGAAATTCAACTTTTCCCAAAATGTCTAATGTCCTTTACAGTACGGTTTGGAGTTGTTTTTGCCTCTACTGATAGGGCACAACATGATACAGCTGAGCATATAAATACAACTGCAAAACCCACTTAGCTGATAGTTTCCTAACAATTGTCAATACCTTGTTAGTTAGAATGCTTTGAGTAAATTCTAAACGGTCTACAATAATAAAAAAATAACTAAAAAATAAGTTCACTGGAATACTATTGGCTCCCCTGCCAAAAGGCATAAACACACGATAGTATTTTACATTTGCATGATTTGCTGTAACTTATACAATGGAATCCTGTAATGAATTCCCTTATAAACAAAACACAGCAGCTACATGAAGCAGGGTGCCATCATGAAAATCAGACAGGAAATTAGGAACATGGTTATTTTAAAATGATCATCTTGTAGGCTCAAATTAAACATGAGAGAAGTCATAAGGCATAAAATTTGTGTAAATCTGAAATATCAGTAGCTTTACCCAAAGTCAATTCCTAATTGTACTGATGCAAACGTGGCCTGGGACTGGTTGATTCTGAAGGAATCACATCTTCTGCCTTCGAAGCAGGAGGTCTTAGCTAGAGGTGATAAAACTGCACCATCCTGCTTTCATTAGAGACAGCACGCCCAGAAATAGAAGGCTCAACTGGATTTAATTACACCAAATGTCACATGGCTGAAGATTAGGAAGAAGACAACTCATCTCACAGGGTATAACGAGAAAATCTTAATAATTAGTCCCACAGGAAAATATCCATCAAAATAACAGAGCAGGGAACATGCAGTACTTTGAGCTGTAAATTAAACTATATGACTGTATAGTAGTGGCCATTTGTAAGGATTTTTTAAATCGATACTAGTTGCTCTTTACTGTTGAAGCTGTCAGTGAATTATTTTGGATTAAGTTTCTACGCAGTGAAGAACCCAGTTTCTCATTATAAATCAAACTCAGATCATAAGTCCTTTCTACATATTCACACTTGAATATGCCCTGGGTTAATTAACATGTGGCTATCTGCTACAATTATTTTATTGGGTCTCTGCTAATAAATAGGAATGGTCTAGACCTGCTCTATATGAAATATGCAATAAGAGAGAATGCAGTAGCCTAAAAGAGAGAGCCCTACTGTATCACATGGATCCCATATTCACTTTATGCATATCATTCCTTTGTTATGTTTTGAATGGACATTTATGTCACAGTTAAACATTTAAAGGTCATGTGTAGCTCTAACAAATTCAGTTCCCTCAATCTGTAAGAGTAATTTGTTCCTCTATAACGTCATGCTGACATTACAGTAGAGTTTCTGGGTGCATAAAATGTACACAATATCACACAAATCAGTTGGTGTGAAAATGTTATCTGATGACAAACAAAATTGGTTTAATTGAACAGTGTGACAAGAGAAAATCTAAAGGTCAGTTAATTAGGATGATAAACCCTCTCACAGGAACCGACTATATAAACACTGAAGTCGCTTGCAGACTGACAAACACATTTTTATTGCTGTGGAGATGCAGCTTGCCTGGTTGCAATTGCAGTTTGCCATGGTGCACCCTGGCGTTCAAAGTGCCAATTTAGGCACAGTGCTAGACAGTCCTGGAGACAGATATTGTGTCTGGAGTACCATAGCAGTACATTACAGTCACTGGGTTCTGCTTCCAGTTATACGTCAGAGCGACTTACAAAAAAACAGTGGCATTGCAGGCCTGTTAAGGAGAGCTTTTCTGATTTGACTCTGAAGTTGCATTTCAACGCTTGGTCTGTAAATGTGTACTTCTCTTTTATTTTTTTCAGTTGTTTGTTGATTCAATGTTGCCTGAAGAACATGAAAATAAGACTATTCACTCAAACCAGCGCTGTTGCGCAATTCATTTCATACTTCCTCGCCTCAGAGTCAACGCGAGTTGTTAGATGTAGAGGCTGCTGCAGTGATATAGCACTTGTCCTTGCTGTGAAATGATCTATCTGCAGGTATGTCTGTCTGCATCACAGGCGTCCTCTCACTCATTCTCTCCTCCACTCCCCAGATGAGCAAAAGCACCTCATTTACTCAGGCTTCAAAGACACCGCCTTTTCTCCCATATGACTTTGCTTCCCAGGGGGGTCTGTCTTTCCCTTTGAATCCCAACCAAACAGGCTTTGATGGCATCTTTGTGTATTACATGAGTCAACTGCATTCCACTGAGAAAAATATGCATACTCTGTAGTACCAGGCATGATACAAAGCGGGAAAGAACTCAAAAGAAGTGAATGTCTTTGCACAATTTTGCTGAATTGTTTGGAGTTAAGCGCATTAAAAACCATTTCAGACATCACTTCTTAACCACAACTTAGAGTGACCCTGTAACCCAAAGAAGAAAAAACAGAATGTACATTGCATCTGTTAGAATATAATATATAAGATTCACAAGTTCTATGCATGTTTTCTTGAAGGTTTATTAAACCACAGAAAGTGATTTAGTGTTTTAACTTTCCAAATTATTTGCAGCAAAAATGATTGATTCTTTAATGGATTTTCACTGGCTTAGATAGGAACACAGTTGTGTTATATACTGCATAAAGATTATTTAATTGTATTTCAATATCAATAGATTGAATTCTGACTGCATATTATTGACAACTGGTGCGGAAGCTTTTTGCCTTATCGATATGCAGCGAAAAGTGGCACACTTGACTCTGCTTGTCTATCCACTAGAGAGAAAATTCAAATGAAGACCCAACATTGAAACACATCTGAACAAGTACACTCTTGGGAGTTGTCTTTTTCATTTGTTTTTTGTTTTGTTTTTCTTGTATTTTTATTGCATAAAAATGCTTTTAGATGACTAACAGCAGAGCTTCTTTGATCCAAAAACAGTTTTTTAAAAATAATTGTTATTGTGGTGTATTTTACCGCTTTTTACATAAAATCTTGAGCTTACATAAAGCACTGAATGTAAAATTTGCACGACTGGGCAACATATGTATATTAATGTCTGTTTTGAATACCTTTATGTGCATGAGAGCATGCATTAGTGAATATCGACTCATTTAATTATGTACCTATTTATCAACAAAACTGTATGCAATTATTCAAAGAATAATTCATATTGCTAATAATTTGCAAAGGAAATGCTGCTCCAAAAAACTATACGCCTACAAACATATTCTGTCTATTACCTATTTTAAAATGTAAAATAGTCTTTGTTCCCTAAGGCAAGATATAGAAAAGCTGTAGCATTTACTCTATTATATGCTTGATGTTTTCCCTTTTATGCTCTAACAGTCACATAAGCTTCCTATGTTTGAGATGAGATCTCATTTAATAGAGTCATGCTGATGCCCCCTACATGCAGTGTTGTTTATACTTCTCATTCCTCAACTGCTGTAAGCAACATAATAATTATTATGGCCGAGGTAGCTCACCTAAATGAGTCACATTCTTTGCATGTGTGGCAGCGCTGACAGCTTGATCATTATGGAACACCAGATACTAATGTAAGTATGTACAGTGATGAAAATGATAGCAGAGGCCAGTCAAACATTTTTGGGTTGTCAAAACAACACAAATGATTGACAATGTTTGTGAAGTTTGTACATATCTGGTAAAATAGTAACAAAATGGGACATTGCAAGAACTAATTTTGGACAAGTAAAAGGGACAAATGAATTTGGGCATTATGGAAATTAGCCGTGCTCATGTGTGACAAATCTCCTGGCCTTTCACTGAATAACACGAAACACAGACTGAGGCTCTACTCAGTGTTTTATGAGTGCAAGACTAAATGTGCATCCAACTTTCATAAACAGGTTTGTAGTGATTGGTCTATAATCACTCTTATTCATAAGACTGGCTCTATTTGAATTCATAATGTGAACATGAGCCCAAGGAATGCCAACTTTTTCTCAATACAGACAAAACTGAGCTGGTGCCAAGAACTTCTTTCTCTTTTACCTTTTACTCACCTATTTGCCAAAACATGCTGTCTACTTTAGTCTAGACCTCTGTTTTGTAAGACTCAGTGCTTGTTTTCACCAAAGAATATCTCTAGGATAGGGCATTTTTCTTTTAACAGCCCAGAGAAATGAGTCTATACTTTTGTTTCCTGCAGAATCAACAAGCAATGCGTCACTATGCAGCTGCTTTCATGTAAACACCAATACATTACCCCAGTCTCAGTCTCTCTTCAGTTGCTCCCTTATGTACACATAATTGATGGCAAGTCCTATGTCTGACTACTAAGGCATAAGATGTTGTGCCTTACTTCTTCTCCATATAGCTACACACCCCTCAGATAGTGCAGGACTCCTCAGCAGTCTCACATTAAAATGAAAACAGCTGGATACAGAGTCTTCCCCTTCAACAACACTCTTCAGTGAAGTAAGCTTCTTGCCACATTCAGGGAATCAGACACTGTCTTCATAAATCCTGACTAAAGACAAATTCATCCTGCACAGTTTACAGACGACCTAAAATCCCGCCTCACCCACCTTTTCTTTCTCTTTGTATATTTAGCACATACTTTCCTGCAGTCATTCACTTTCTGTTTGTGCTTAGTGCCCTGGTAGTGCCCGGTTCTCTCATATCCACTTACACCCATGTGCAAATGGGCGCACATAGACCAACACAAACAGGCTCTGGCTTTCATCTTGTGTTTTTAGTGTCCTTGTTTTTTCATCTGGTATTGTGACCACTGCTTTGTGCAAAGCACTCTGTGTCACTCCTCTTTTAATAGCACTCAATAAATAAACCCAACTCGAATATGTTAGTTTAAGGTGAGACATTAAGGAAACATATCCAATGAAAACATACAATGTAACAATATCAGTCACACTAACACTGAATGCTGCTGTGCATATGATTTGTTTTACATATCAATAATGGTTTAAAAATGTTTTTTTATCTATGGGTGTTGTTCAGTCACTTTACCAATACTATTACAAAATAAACAGAAATATAATGAAAACTAAATAAATGTAATATAAAGATTTATTCACACAATTTACACATCTTTATTCCAAAAATAGGCCCTTGTTTTCTTATAAGTCATAGGAAGGAATTCTGTGGTTTAAGCCTTTGGAATTCTGTAGTTAGCAGATTTTTTTGGTTAGTACAGATATGGATTTTTA
The DNA here is from genome assembly GCA_029875015.1 of Lepomis gibbosus. Lineage (NCBI taxonomy): Eukaryota > Metazoa > Chordata > Actinopteri > Centrarchiformes > Centrarchidae > Lepomis > Lepomis gibbosus. The sequence continues at coordinate 807 of JAPMOB010064570.1, read as the reverse complement.
AGTGCAGAAATAAGGTGAATTTGTTTCGTCTGCAAACCTTGCAAACACATCCAATAAAGTCTTAAGTATAGATCGCCATATCTGTTTTGTCTCCATTGCTGTTGTGTGCTGTAGTAAATTGTTGTAGATGTATGGAATGGCAAAAGTTTGAATAGCCTTTTATACACATATTAAAGTCACTGGGAATTAGACAAGACAAACCTGGCACATTGTATTTTAACAAAAACTAGAATGCTAGCTGTGTATGTATATATATATATATATATACAGCTATATATATCATTACAGTTACAGAGGCAGTGGGACTCAATGTCTTGCTCAAGGACACTCCAACATGTGGCGCTGGGAATTGAATGAACAACCATGCAATTAATGAACCATTCGCTCTGCCTCCTGGGCCACAGTCACCCCAGAGATAACAAGACAAGATTCCTGGATCTTCTTTAGTGCCCCCAAAAAATCCTGCTGCACTGTGCAGACTCCCTAAACACTTTGGATCTGGACTTGATCCACGTACAGTGCAGCCACTGGAAAATCATAAAACAGATAAATATCCAAGAATCAAGCCGTTTGTTCTGTTTTAATGACATCATTTAGCCATCATGGACAGTAAGTTCTCTTAACTGGATCAGAACTAAATTTACAAATGTCATACTCCATACAGTAAACGTCAAATCACAGTTTAATGTAATTCTTTCAGGGAGTAAGGAAAACAGGCTTCACCCACTGTTCTCAAAGGAAATAAACAATGGAAAATCAGTGACTTGATATAGAAGAGAATGATATGAGCCATGTAGTTATAGGATC
>JAPMOB010064532.1:0-11325 GCA_029875015.1 Lepomis gibbosus | reverse complement strand
ACACACACACACACACACACACACACACACACACACACACACACACACACACACACACACACACACACACACAAACACAGCTTTCTTAAGACTTACTTATTATAGTAACCTAACACTGTTGTCTGTGGTTGGGCAGAACATGTTCATGTTATCCGGTGATATCATAACCACTTTTCCATGCTGAATATTTTTAGTGGCAATTTGTTTTCTCAGTGTGGTTCTGTGGTTCATAATTAGCCTAATTTGCATTTTACAAAACGAATAGGCAAAAAGCATGAACTAAATAAGCTCAAAGGAAAACAAACAGAGAGAAAGTGGTCTAATTTTCAAAGAGCCAGAGGATCCAGGAAGCCAATTCTAAACTAGCAAAGATAGTAAAGGGCAGTAGGAAAAAAAATTGAAATATGACATGTCTGTTTATTAACATAATAATAGATAAGACAAAATGATGCACTGGTGGTTGTTTTATGATACATTAACATACCAACACATCCCTCTTTCCTGCAGATTATCCCTCTTTCACATCCCTCTTTGATAAAATTTTGTGGGTAATTTCTGTCCAGCAACAGCTGAGTCACAGATCGCTATAATAGATTCACATTCTCACAAATACAAGGGATTAAATAGTGGCGGTTTGGCAAACGAGCAAAGATGAGCTTCCACTATTGACAAAGTACCAAATTGGACAATGATTTTTTTACCTTTCATCTTTCTTCAATTGTCAGTGTGGCTATTCAAGCTGAAATATTTGCCCATTGTGCGTACTTCTCCTGAATGAAGAATGATTTCTGCAATGAATATGAATGATCTGCTAAAGATAATTTCACGTTCTCCTTTTCTTTTCTTTCCCCATGTTGAAACAGACTAGCAAATGGCCTAGGTGGGAATGAAGACGATGATGAAGCTGGTGAGGAGGACAAGGTGGGAGATGAGGGGGGGTCTTATACACACTTGGACACTTTCAGCTCTAACTTTGAGACTACTGTAGAACAGGCCGACACAGAAGTGGAGGAAGAGGAGGAAGAGGTCCAGAAAGAGGGAGATGGGATAGAGAACCAGGACAGCTTCAGCTCAGCGTTTGAGCAGATTGTTGAGCAAGTTGATGTTCAGGAGGAGGAAGAAGAGGAAGAGGAGAGGGAGGTGGAGGAGGAGAGGGAGAAAGGTAGCGTGGACAACAAAGACGGCTTCAGCTCTACATTCGAGCGTATCGTAGAGTCTGCCCTGCTGAGGGGTGGGACTTGCTACAGCAGCCTGGACTCTCTGGACGTGCTGTCACTCACAGATGAGACGGACAGCTGCGTCAGCTTTGAGGCACCACTGACGCCACTCATCCAACAGAGGGCGCTGTTACAGGGTCCTGAACCCCTGGAGCTGGAGCTGGCAACTGTTCAGGAGCAAGAAGGGACGGAGGCTGGACCCGACACCCCAGGTGGTGATCTCACAGCCGGGGAGAGCGCCCTCCATGGAGCTGGAGCTGTGGCTGGAGTAGGAGGAAGCCCACTGAGGACCACCATACCCGGGAGCAGATCAGAGTTTGTGCTGAGCCAGCCAGGACGCTGGGCCATCCCTAATGGATACCATAAAGACTCCCAGGGAGCCATAGAAGGTTGTGGAGCCATGATCAACTCTGTCAGGTAAAGATGCTACTTTAAGGTTATTTAAAGTAGTAGTATGTGTGGATATCTCTGTATTTACAGCATCATTAAACAAGTGAGTTTAGTGTTGAGATAAATAAGACAATCCAGATGAAAATTGGTGCAGTTTACTTGCTTCTTTTAGCCCTTTTTTTCTGCATTTCCAGGTCAGATATATCGGGGTGAGAGGGCATGTTATCTGTGTGCCTTGCTGCTGTCTATATGTGACTACCAGTGGCCAAGGTCATAAACCTTCAAATCCTACACACAATAAGCTTTGAAGTACTTTATACAACAATATAATATGTAACAATTTTCCAAATAGCGCCTGTTTGGATCGAAAATATCATCAGTTGTGTTGTAAAGCAACTGACATGAGTTTGCATATTCATTTGACAATGTACATAAGTTGATAATTTATTGTACTGTGTATTACTTTCCTGGAAGTTTTTTAATATTGAGAATCATGTAAAAAAATCTACAGATACTCTAAATGAAAAAAGGGATAGTCCCATTACTTCCTGTCATGATACAGGTCCTTGTGATGAACTTGGATTATACTTAGATATCTCAATACAATACATAGACATTAGAAAGGTGGCAATTGTAATTCTGTCTGTATTGTTCAGGTGATAACATTCAGGTAGCGCCTCAAGCTTCATTCTTTAAACCTGACTGAACTTTCATGCAATTGTAACAGCTAATACACACTGAACACATGAAGAAAGATTTACTAACTATTTTTTTCAGCGGCACAGTAACAACTGTTCCACCACATACATATTTTAGTATTGCATTTAGATTACTGAAGCCAGATTCCAGTGTGCGCCCTTTGTGTAGATATCATAGGAAGATGGTGTCCTGAAGAGTAATTACTGTAATACCCTGTGACCTTGGCTTAACCAGCAGGTGGCGTGTCCATAGTGAGACAGAGCTGTGGGCCCTTAAAGAGGGGGCAGGGTGGTTGGTTGGGGGTGAATGCAGTGGTGTGGCTGTTTGAAAGAAAGTCATTTGTCCATACATGCAAGTCCTTACCAGTCTACCCAACCAACAGGAAATACAAGTACTGGCAAAAGAAAATCTAGTCTGATGTTTCTCATTTTACAGTAAAATCCTGCGTGTTATTGGAAAAGGAAAGAAGGGAAACTGTTACTGTACATGGTTGGATAGCTTTGTGCACTTCAGTGTGAACCTTACATTGCACAACAGGCTTAAACAGCAACAAGCAAACAAAAAGGCAGGACTGAAAAAAATAAAAGTTACAGAAGGAGAGCTTTTACATTTTTATGGAGTCAGTGGGACTGTTTAAGCAGATTTGATGCATTTGAAATTAAAAAGCTCCTTCCCCTGTTGGTATTGACTAAGAGCCTGGTAAATCCAGACACCAGTTCATGAAGCAGACCTGCAGATTGTGGCTCAGGTATTTCTTTTCTTCAACCATTTTTCTTTAAGCATATTTTCACAGTAGGGAGCGATAAACCTTGTGCTGCCAAATTACAAAAGGTTTATGCATGGTAAGAGACCTTCCTTGAACAAAAACAGAATTTGTAGGAGTGGTGTGGTGGTTTGCATAGAGCAGTATGAGCCTAAGACAGAACAGAGGAGTATCCTTCAGTTTGTCTCAGATAGCAGCTGATATTTATGACAATGCTGAGATTTTACGCTATGATCTTTAACTCATTTATTCAGTCCATTGTTTGCATAGACCCCAAGGAATTGTGGCAATACAGCTGACACTACTTTCTTACATTTAATTACCTTAATAGCACTAAAGAGGGTTGAGGAAGACAGCGCAGAGCCACTGAAGGGGGAGGTGGTAACAGGAACCATATGGGAAAAGCCATGTAACTTGAACTATGGCTACAGCTCTGGCTGGCTGGCCTGTATACAATTCATGTGGCTTGTTCTCCAGCACTGCCCCCTGCACAGTTTCAGTCACTAACCTACTGGAATGCCAAATAGATGCACAGACCGCCAACATGATCAGCTAAGCTAACTGCTGGGATTTGTTCACAAACTCTCCTGGTGCTTCTACAGCTCAGTATGAGTTATGGGATAAACCGAGGATTTAAGATGTCCGCTCTTCTTCTCTTTCCCTTCTGTCTCCCCCGTCTACAGATGTTGTCCTTTAAGCACGGTCTTGCTTCCTGACCACCAGCGCCAAGCTGAATGAGCTATTGTTTGTCATGACATCATCGTCTTCAGCTTTCCTCTGCCCAGCAGGGTTTTACTGTGTGTGTGTGTGTGTGTGTGTGTGTGTAAGTGAGCGATTATTACTCTATGCTAGCCAGCTTGCCAGACATTTGAGCACTTAAATCTAGAGTGGATACATCTGCTAGTCAGTCTTAAAGGGATAGTCTAAGTTTAACTCACAGTATCCACTTTATCATGAACTAGAAGTCCTTGATGTCCATTCGACTTTAGTTTTTTAGAATATTAAAAGGGAGAAGTTACAAATATTAGTAATTCTAGTTCAAGGCCATTACTAAAACAGAATTACAGCTGAAGCACAATCAAATGTTTAGTTTTTTATCCAGAGGGAACATGTGTGATTTTAAAAAATTGCTTTTCACCCAATTGAGCTGAAATATCTTGACCTTGCACACTAAAAATGCTAATAATAAAAACACCACATCACCAGAGTAAGGATTGTTTTTTGGATAAGTGCACAGCTCATTGCGAATAGACAGACTTTTATCATTTTAAAAATCACATCTTAAAAGCTTCACATCACAAAACAATACAAGCTATAAAGGCTTCTACATTATATCGTCCATTACAACATGTATTTCTTTTCTCTCTTTCACTCTGTCACTCCATCTCTTTGTCTGCTCCATCTCACCTCCTGCCTCTGTATTCATTTCTCCACTTTATTCGTCTTATCTCACTTTATCCCACCATGCCAACCTCCTCCTTTCTTCTTTGCATCACCTCCTCTTCCATTTCCCCTACAGTGCTCTCCTGCTGCTGCTTCTTATCTTTCATTCCTCTTCTCTCTCTACCTCCATTCTTCCCAGTGGGTAGCCACAGAATTGGCACAGTTACACATTTTGGCACTTCAGGCGTCATGGACAACTAGTCTTTTTCACTGCAGGGCAGAGCAGCTGCACAGCAATGGATAAAAAATGCCAAGTTGATCAGCCAGTCAATCAACTAGGCAGACATTTTGTTGTTGAGAAAGATTTTTTAAATTTAAAATACTGTTTCCATGGTATTTATACACTGCATTTTCCAGGTATCACTGGAAAATGCAGTGTGTACTATTTTTGTAATTTAGCACGGTAGCATGCTAACATTAGCTACTTAGCCCTACACAGAAAGTACAGCGGAGGCGGATGGTAAAGTCATTAGTTTTACCGGTGTATTGGACAAAGTTTTATTTTGACCTAATGGTGGCGCTAGAGGGATTTTAAAGCCAATTTCATGGTAATCCAATAGTCGCTGTGGACCTCATGGTGGTGCTAGAGGTAAAGTCAGTTTTTGACATATTTCAGTCTGAATCAAAGAGGTGGACCAAAAGACGTTGCCCTCCACAGAGTCACATTGCTAGTGTGGCTAAAACTGTGTTACAAGCCATTATTTTACTAGATGCACAGATACATTAGAGTCTATTAACAAAAATGGTTTGACACACAAGAATGACCATGGGTACACAACAAGAGTGTGTGTTATAACTGGTAATAGAGAGTTTATGAAAAGGACAAAAAAGTGGAAGAGTCATAGAGTTAGTGTGCCTTCTCAGGAAAACATTGGCATGCAGCGTAAAGCAGTTGGATCACCATATGTGTCTCAAAATGGTGCAGAAAGTCTGTTAGAGTGATAAATCAGTTGGACACATGTCTAATGTCCTGAATGCAACTGAAATCATAATACTCCATGTGTTACCTCAGTTATGCTTATTATTATGATTCTGATCTTATTTTACAGATTTGTTTAACTGTTAAAAAAAGTTTTTTATTTTGTAGTGCATCAATGAAAAGAAACACTGTGATTTTCATCTAATCAGAATATTTAGAAAGATTCAGAGGGCTTTCAAACCTTACATCAATGTTTTTGACTAGCCTAGTGCACACAGACTCTGTCCAAAATTGAGACTTCAACTTCCATAACAGGCGAAGCTTTGATGATGCCTCGGGCGGAGAGAAGAAACCTAATCTTACCTCACCCAAACTCTCCCTGTAGATCCTCTCCCTGCTACTGCTGATTATTCTGACATCAGTGGATGAAGGAAGTAAAGTAACTAGCTGGCTACGGGGATATAGAAAACACTGGCAAGTATTGTAAATGTTGTAGGTAAGCCTTCCAACACAGGGAAATAAGAAGTGTGGTTTTTCTTTCAAGCTGTCAGTGTTGTGCCAGCGTGCCAGTCAGTAAACCTGCTCTGTAGTTCTGGAGCATTTCAGTGTGCACATCATGTAGTTTGTCAGTCAGTCAATCAGGTTGTATTTAAGATTTGACTGTCAATCACGTTTGGTAGTTTGTTAGTTTGTTGGTCAATCTGTTACTTTAACGGTAGCGTTCATCTGTGCCCTGTGGGAAGAGCCACTGACATTGAAGCTTAACCTTAAACCATAGAGGCTACTGAATTCACCATGAAAACAGACTCTCTATCTCTCTGTCTGTCTGTCAGCTTTCTACTGTACGTAGCTAGCTAGCTTTACCCAGCTAACTAGAATAACGCTGCTTTTTGTGATAATGCAACCTGTGGTGTAGCAGGCACGCACACAGAGAAATGCTGAAGAGAAAAGAGACAATCTGACATATAGATGCCACTTCAGACAATTATGAGTCACATCAAAACACAAACTAATATTCAAAAGTCATGACATTGGAAGTGTATAGTATGAGTGTCTGTTCACTTTTGCATGCTTTGTTACGCATGTACATGTGTGCAGTAACTCTGGCTGCTCATTTACTTGCACGCATGTGTTACTATGTGTATCCGTGTGGGAAACACGCTGTGAGTGTGTGTTCCTCCTCCTAGCTCGCGACCCTACCAGATCCAAGCCTAAGCAGAGCTGATAAAAGCCAGGCGCAGTTGTTTCCATATCAGAGAAGCAGCTCTGCCGTGTGGACTAATCTCTTTCATATACACTGTCGAGTGCAGAAACGCATACACACATAAAAGACACATGGGCCAGCTGCATGCATGCGTAAACAAAAGCTTGCACACCCTTATTCTCGCTCATGACACAGATGTAGGAGCTTTCATATCTATCGCTCACACTCACAATCTTTCCCCTCCCCATTCTGTTTCTCACAGACACACACACACACACACATCGTTCAGGATGTCACTGTGGGAATAAAACCCTTAGCGTGGATCTATAGCACTGCTTAAACGTCCTGCAGATTATCCTTTCCTGGCTCTCAGTCAGGCAGGGATATGGACACACACATAGACATAAATATATGTGTACACACTTTTGCAACACAAGCAGAGATACATACAAATTCTCTCTTTCACCCTCTTAGCACAGACACACACACTAACTGAATCATTTCAGCACGACAGATTTATCCCCAGCTATTTATAGCTTGACTCTATGTTTTCTGACACATCCCACAGTCTTACTGTATCACTGACAGTTTGGGCTGAATGAGGTTCTTCTAACCACAGGCTTCTCCCCTCTGAGGCGTCTGTCAACACTTCCTGTATGTGTCGAGTGGAAGTCAAGTCAGATTCTACAAAACATTTTGTCTTTCCCTTGAATCCATAGCTGAATTTGTTGTCAGATGAAGCTGTTCAGTGTTTACCCAAATACACTGACCACAATTAGTCTCACCGAGCTGAAAGAGGTCACCATTGTCCATTGTCTGATGCTGAGTAGGTGTTTTTTGGGGTCTTGTGTGTATGCGTTTAAGTGTGTGCAAGAAAAAGACAGAGGGAGAAAGAAAACAAACCATACCACAATATTGAGCCCAGGTCTACAAAGTAACTGATTGCATTTCCTTAGATTCCTTAGATTGCTGTTATTGCACGTTGTTTATAAGTAACAGCCCTTTTCTGCTGGTATAACTACAATGAAAAAGCATTTTTAGATTCAGTTGTACTTTTAGTGTTATATTTGATATTAGTACTTATTTTGGGTCAGCCTATACTGATGTGATATTAGTCTGAGTTTTCGTAGGTACCGAGAACTTCAATGGCTAAATACACCACTAATTCAGGTGTGTCTTGTAAATTTACAAACTACATAAATCAATTAGGGCGGCGCAGTGGTTAGCACTGTTGCGTCACAGCAAGAAGGTTGTGGTTGCCCTGCCCTTTCTGTGTGGAGTTTGCATGTTCTCCCTGCGTCTGCGTGGGTTCTCTCCGGGTGCTCCGGCTTCCTCCCACCGTCCAAAGATATATACGGACTAGGTTTATTGGTGACCCTAAATTGTGAATGTGAGCATGAGTGGTTGTTTGTCTATGTGTGGCCATGCGATGGACTGGCGACCTGTCCAGGGTCTACCCCGCCTTTCCACCAATGTAAGCTGGGATTGGCTCCAGCCCCCCGCGACCTTGTACCCAGCATAAGTGATTGGATGGATGGATAAATCAATTAGTGATTTACCTATTATTACTTGAGTTATAAGACACATTTTCAGGTACAGTATTTTAGTTTGTGTCATTATATGATCTTTTTTTAAATTGCCAATCTTGAAGGCTGTAGTATAATCTACAACATATTTTACGTTTGATATAAATTTATAACATCAACATTGGTTGATACTGGCTCCAGATATTACAGTTACAAAACTATTCATTCACTTCGTTCTTTTTTCCCCCGCTTATACTGGTGGCAGCAAACTAAGCAAGGCAGTCTAGACATTCCTCTCCCCAGCAACATTTTCCAGCTTCTTCTCTGTGATCCCAAGGCATTGAGTGCATAGAGTTGAGCCCAACTATATCTAGTTGGTACCGCTCCATCTCCCACAGTAGCTCTGGTTCCTTCCCTGCCAGAGAGAGGTCCCTAGAACCAGTCTGCAAGGTCAGCACGCCTAGCCCTGCGGGTGGTAGGCCCATAGTGTAGCGTCTCCATGTATTCTCTTGCCTGACTTAGATTGTTGCTGTAATTAATTATTGTGTGTTTTTTCTGAATTGCATTCTTTAGTTTCTAGGTCACAGCTAGATGGAGCAAAACTGGATGACCTCCTCAACTGGAGCACTTATCTCCTGTATCCTCCTCTAACTGAGCTGAGCTAACTGCTCAGTACCCTAAATCAGTTTTTCCCGTGTGCTGGCTGCCATGAGAACATCACATCAGTGCCATTACAGGTTTATTCTGTTGTCTGTAAAAAAAAATTCATGGTTGACAATGGTTATCCATGAGTCATGGTTGTAAGCTGCTCACAAAACTAACGTGTGATCGGTATTCAGCAGCATCTGCTTGGTCCAAAATAGTATTCTGGTCCCAGTGCTGACTGAATTTCTGTGTTGTTGTCGTCAAGGAAATTTAGTCATTGTTGTTGTCTGGACCTAATAATGTGCAGAACCAGGTTGCAGTGAATCTCGTAGAGTGTTCGCCTGTCCAAATACCAATCAGACGTCCTCCAGGATTTTGTCTCTATTGTCATCTTCCATTTCATCCCCCAAATTTTGTACTTTTGACCCTGCAGCTGTCTCTCTGTCCTCTGCTTTTTCTATTGTTCTGCTTTCCACCAGATCAGAAAGAGGAAGGAGGGATTTAGATTGGGGGGGGGGGGGGTCAGTGTGTCTTAAAAATCTATGTTTGTGTGTGCCGTGGGGGCATAAGCCACCTAATGTGTGATGATTATTTTTCTGATGTACATAAAAAGGTAACCTAGGTACTGACCTCCAGTCAGTGGTGACCTCTTTATGCTTCTGTTACTATTTATATCCTGCCCTATAACATTTTAACTAAGCACCTAATTTGACGTCCTCTTTTCAACAACATCAGTGGTAAACACTTGCATAATAGAGCATCTTTTTAAAGATATGTAGGGAAGGAATGTAGGCTACACTATATAACCACATACAGTAAAATGACCACATGCTGGAAAGAATTGTAAAACTTCAAGAGTCCAAATACACGACGTCCCACTGATACTGAACTGATCTGCTCGCACAGAGCTCTTCACTTAAATGCAGATGAAGTTCTGTTGGCTGGGACACAGCCATTGTAAAGCCACCACTAGGAACAGTCTAATTCATCAGGAAAGTCGTTCGCCCCGCCCCCAACATCCTCTCCTCCGGAGCGTTTAGACAGCCAAGAAAGTTCAAGGAAAACCCTCAAAACACATTCCCTGCCTGTTGACACTATGGTGAAACAACGCGCCAGTCTCATCTTTTCATCTCAGAATAGGCTGTACTTATATGTGATCTGACTTCCGCTTGAAGAAATCTGATTTGGCTCGAAGTTTAATAACAACCCCGGCCAATGCAGATTTTACCGACCACTGGATGATGAGGCGGTCGGACCGTCGCGCGCCTTTAACCGCTTATTTTCAAGATCTGAGAGACGATGTGGAAAGAGGAATATGATGTTCATTTCGACTTCTTGCTGCAACTCCTGTAAGTTTAACACTTCTACAGACCAGGAATTGGTTTAAGCTTTCACTTCCAAATGGGTGGGAACATTAACATTATGCTGCGTGGCAAAATGGAAATAGTGAGGTAATCTGGCGAAAAATCACTGCAGTGGGCTACTTATGTAATATTTACAGACGATAACAAAATTGAGATAAAAATTACCTAAACCGCGATTTAGATACATTTTCCATTTAATCTTTATCAGGACTTCTAATTTAAAATGGCACGTAGTAAAGTCAAGAGTTATGAGGTTGCTATAGTTATTTTTTCCACAAGTCACCCATGACTATTTGCAATAAAATGTGATTTTGAGGTTAGGGCTGTACTTAACTTAATTACTTTCATTATCAATAAATCAATTATATTTTTGATTAATCGATTCTTTGTTTACTCAGTACAGTGATAATAGTGTCAAATGCCATCACAAGTTCCCAGAGCTCAAGGTGATGTCTTCAGATTGCTTGAAATTGTCTAAAACCCAAAACTGTTCTGCTTACAATTACTATAATAAAGAATGAAACATCCTGAAGACTTAAATCAATATCAATTATTATTCTGGGACTGATCTATTAATATATTATTGTTTCAGTTTAACTATATTGTAATGTATTACATTTGGATTTGTAGCCGTAGACTTATTGATCTAAATGGTTATTTTCATGACTGACTTGAACTTTGAACGGCAGTTTTTACAGTCAATTTGAGCCAAGTCTTTACCCATCACAGCCTTATTTGATGGACCAACTGTGTCAGTAAAGTGTGTCAAAAACAAAATGCAATTAATGCATATGTAACTTTGTGTCACTTTTATGGCTGGAGGTGTCTTTGTTGCTTATTTTACAGGAGTCCAATATAGCAACAGTGTTTTTTGCAGAGATTGTGTCTACATGCCACAGCAGGTGACCTGGCTGACACACATTCACAAACACACACAAAGAGCTGCTCTATGTGTGTGTTTTTATGGTATCTCTACCTCACTCACCATCAAAATATATGTAAATAAATGATCAGACTCCAGTTAATCCCCAAATAGTTGATTACCCTGATGGAATATGTCACTAAAGCCCTCCCCCCAGCCCACACACACACACACACACACACACACACACACACACACACACACACACACACACACACACACACACACACACA
>JAPMOB010064490.1:0-26256 GCA_029875015.1 Lepomis gibbosus | reverse complement strand
GTGTTTGTCTTTATGGGCAAAACCCCATAGTTGTGCATCTCACCTGTGTCAAAGCAGTACAATTTCTTTTTAATCTGGCATCACCATCATGTCAAAATACTTTGGTAAAATTTAATGCTGTACTTTCAGTTGAGTGCTAATTAGCCATGTTAGCATTCTAAATTAAGATGACAGCCTACAGTAAACATTATACCTGTTAAACACCAGCATGTTAGCATTGTCAGTCTGAGCATAGTATTTACATCAAAGCACTGCTAAAATAGACACAGAGACGCTAGCCTGGCTGTATAATCCCAAAGTCAATGGTTCACCTTATTCACTATATGGATGCATGTGTAGCTTTTAGGTATTTTATTATGTCATGTAACTGGAAATGCTAAATAAACAAGGGTTCAAGGTGCTTTGATGATCACAAGAGCAGCCAGGAGGTGTCAGAAGAAAAACGTATTTAATCAGTGGAAAGGAAAGAGATATCAACCTGTAGAACATGTTACACTAGACAAAGAACGCCTACAGAAACTCCAGCTTTCTCCCTCGCTAATACACGCAACATCAATCATACACGCATAGCAATATAGTATTGACAAAGCTGAGTCAATGTGTGCATTATTATCCTAAAGAAGAAAAGTGTTAAAATGCGCAACATTTTATCTCCATAACTCTCAACATGCTCCAATAATGTAAAACTGCCCTACTCCAACATCTATATTACCTGAAGTACAAAAATGGTTCCATTTATTTACAATAACCTTGAACATAGTAAGAAATAAGTGTTAAACAAAACACATTTATCCTCTTACTACTGATCTATGGGAACTGCAGAGCACAAACAGAGCAGCAATGACTGCCTAACACCAAAGGACTGAAAAAAACACATCACTCACATTACCACTTGAAAGAATATAAGACAGTAATAGTAGGAGCTTTTGCATATGACCTTGTGGAGTGTTTTAGTTGGAGACAGAAAGGTGCTTCTCCAAACATGCATCTAATCAGACAGCTTGATTAAACCCGTGCAGACCCCCTGTTGCACGATGGCTTTGCAGCTCACATGTGTGAGCGTACACTCATTTAAGAATCACTTATCATGGTAAATGAGTGTCAGTCAAGGTCTGACGTGCACTACATAGGTAAAGCATCTGTCGCAGGTAAAGGATCCAGAAAGCATTTCCTGTGTTTTTTGGACATTTGGGCAGGATGTGAGGAGGAAAAGAGGTTTTTTTTCAAGGTGTCAAAAAAAATTTCACTGGTATGTTTTTTTCATGAAGTAATGAGCTGTTTTTTTAATGGAAAAAATACCAAATTTGTCAAATGTTTGGACCCCATTGTTGAAAAGGTGTCCGTCTATGATGATATAAAGAATTAGCTAATGGGGTGAAAAAGTGTTTTTCCATTTCACTGTGTCACTAATGCTTCAGATCAGCCCACAGTGTATACAGTATCAGCTAATTAACTTCCCTTTCTGGCTTCACTCATGCTCCCACACCCTGTCAGTCTTTCTATTTTTCCCCTCCACCACCACCAACAGTCCTCCTCACATCCCTGCTCTCTCACTCTCTGTCTTCCTTTTTCGCTCACGTTTTCCATCTTTGGTAATTTGGCCCAAGTTCATCTTGTCACCTAACGGATTCCTCAGCAAAGTGAAAAATGACATTTTGGGTCAGGGACTTCAAGGATGGTCAAGTTAATGAATGGCCACCAGATGGCCCTTATTAGGCTAATGTGTTCCCCCTCTCTGCAGCCCCAGCTCTCGCCTGGGGACTTAAATCGCTGTCAGGCAGTGTGCATGTGTGTGTGTGTGTGTCTCTCTGTCTATGTTTGCGTGTGTCTGTGCCCATATGAAATGCAGAAAAGAGGGGTTTAGCATCCTAAGTGTATGTGCACATGCGAGTGTGTGTTGTTGTTTTTTAGTTAAATCAGGTTAACCCAAGAGGATGGAAATACGCAGCATCTCCGCCTTAACTCAGCCGCTCTGCGTTTTGATGGGGTCAACTGTCCACTGCTGTCCCGGTCACTCCAGCACCCAGCTGACCCTGAGCCCTCCCCTTCTGACAGCCTGACACCAGCCGCTGCCACTACACTCAAGTCTGAAGTTTACATGCAAAAAATAGGATTCAGAGAATGAGCAGCGAGGCTCTTTCCCCTCCAATGTGACAGCGCGTTAATTGCCTCATTTATAATCCCCGCTCATCAAAATGAGTAATTGTCGTAATGCATACATCTACCACAAAGACCTTTGTTAAACTCCAGAATTATGCTAAACATGGTAATTAATTGAGTTTAATTTATTAGATTGTCGTCAGTGTGTGCTGCCCCTGGGTCTTTGTGTTTCCGTAGGTGAATGTTGTAGCTACCAGGGATGAGAGCAGAGCTGTCAAAGCTGTTTCAAATGAGGGCCGCCGGTAGATGCTCAACAAGTTTACTGGAGGGCTCAACATATTCTCTCACCACCTGATGCGATTCTTCATTATGCAAAACTCCTTTCGTACAAATCGCATCTCTTTTTTTGGGGAACAGAATTATCAGGGTATTTTCCATATTGGATTTCGCCTGAATTGCATAACCCACCTTTAATTGGTTAAAACAAGAAAACAATGTTTCCTGGAAGAATGTATTTTTGTGTAGTGTTTGTAAACTTTGTAAACTGTAGCATGTTCTCTTCTCATTATAAAAGGTTTTGTTATACTATATCCATGTCACTATGTGCATGACTCTTTTGTCATATATTGGGATTGTAAACTTAGAATTTTTTTTTCACCCAATGAATGTGTGAATGTTGGGTTAGGCTCAGGCTCTCAGTTTTATGTCATCGTCCTCCCTTATGCTATCGGCTGGTGAATCTGGTAACCAATCACAGACCATTGGGGTGTATATACGTAAAAGATGAGGAGCTGCACTTCTGAGCCTGTTTCAGGAACTCAGGAGAACTGTTTCAGGAACGATTTCTAAAACCTGGAAAATAAGTCAGAAGTGACTAAATGAGACTACAGAGGTTTCCAGGGACATTAAATGTCATCATGCCAAACAGTGCAAAAATGAAACGAGAAGTGAGAAGTTGGAAGCTTAGTGGTAGTGATGTTGAAGTCATGCAACCAAGGTGTATTTTGTAGCATTTTATTTCTGGCAATTGCATTTACGCTTCAAAATTGATGTTCATTTATGAAGATAATCTTAATGAAGAAAACATGCAGGTATAATTTTTTTGCCAGTTTTTTCTGCAATAATCCAAAATCCAGTGGAAAAATGCTATTTACATTTTGTCATAGGAACAAGGGAGATGCTACTAAGCTATGTCATCACTGCAGAACTCAACTTTTATAGTCAGCTAACACGTGTGATATGTGTCAGGACTGTAGAGCAAAAACAGAACAGTAATGACCCAGTGACCCAGGAAATGTTTTGAAGTCCATCTCGAGATGGAGCCGTATTTTTACGGCTCCATCACGTGATGCACATTGGCCCAAAAAGACTCTTCCTAATAGACTTACATTGTGATTGAAGTGGCTGTAAAACGATGGATAATTTTCAAACAACCCATGCGACATGACTCGATACACCATCAGAATTTGATCCATTCAGTCCGATAACATTTGGAAAGTCTAGAAGATCCACATGTAGGGCTAAACCGTAAGTTAGCTGGAAGTCTCTGATAATTCATTCATACAGGTAATTTCTTTGAAGGGGAAATGGCTTTTTTTGGCTTCATGCGCCACTGAGCAACTTTTATAAGATTGAATGGGGCCCCGCCCTGGGCAGCTAAAGGCAAAGGCGAACCCACTGAAGAGGATGTTGACAGATAAATGCTGTACAGACATAATATTTTGGTTTTTAGTCATTTGATGTGTGCTTTGCCATATATTGAAAATGAAAGAGATTTTGAAATGTCACAGTAAGAAAAGCATGTATTAGTATGGTGGCCAATTCCCTTTAGCTGTTTCAGTTTCGTGGTCCTGGTAGTGTGTATGCTACTTATGTGGCACATTGTCACAAACCATTGTTAATGTTAGTAACACGTGTGTTTTTCCAAGTCTCATTGTTTGCTGTGAATGAGGCTTATTGTACTGTACTTACTAACGCAGCCTCTTTCTTTTGAATTGTACACTTGACTCTTACTAAGTTTGCGATCACAGACAACGAGAAAACATGTTATTAGCTTAAAAGGGAACTCTGATAAACTCAGCCCCGGCATTAAATGCACCAGTGTAGCTAACAGATCTATGAGAAGCGAGACAGCACATAAATGAAATGCAACTGAATGAGCAATTGAGCGATGCGTGAGCGTGGTTTCCACAGCAGACTAAATAGGGCAACAACATCATTATCCATCACGCTGAAGGTAAAAAACTGTAATAAGGGAGTAGGGTGACCTCAGGCGGAGCTGGAACTCCTCGTAGTGGTGGTGTGGCGCCATCAGTGGAGGTTGGGACATAACTGCTGACGCCACCACATTCCCAGGAATGACAAATGGGAGCTGAATACATCTGGAGGTGCTTCAGGGGACACTGGGGAATAGGCACATTGCAAATGGTACGATTGCCAGTTGAGGTTAGGAGGGAAAGAGAGAGGCAAAGCAAAGAGTGAGCTTGACTCAAATACCCCAAAATAGAAGCTCTGCCTCTAACATCTCCATCATCTTCCCTCTGCAACGCAGCAGGAAATATGGGTCTGCATACATAATGTAGAGAACTGTATGTGTGTGTGCTATCAACAAAACTACCTCTAGCCACAGGTGTGCTATGAGCTACTGTATGGTGGTAAAGTATAATCAAATATGGCTGAAGCTGTGTGTAAAGTATGACACCTACACACATTTTATTCAGCTAACAGTGGATTTGAAGCTTGGTTTTGTTAAAGAGCATCAGCACCTATTACTTTATTACTGTATTGCTTTTATATATACATGCTGCAGTATGTTTAACATATTCTGAAAACTACACTGCCATACAAATCCAAAACACTGTAACCATGAATTTGGTCAAAGTTTAGTTAAGACCAGAATCTGACTGTCACTACGGAATCCCTAAGCGGCTATCCATTCAAATATTTTTTTTACTCCTGGATAACAGGATAATTCTCTCATGATCTCGAGACCTCTGTATTCAGCTATGGTTTGTGAGCCGAGATCATGAGAAAATGATCCCGTTATCACGGGAATACAGAATAAAAAAATACTTTAATGGATGGCTGCTTAGAGATTCCATACATAACAAACACTGACATTTGTCACTGTAGTGGAAAAAACATACTCTGACTACTTAGTTTGCTTGCAGCTAATGTAAGCCCTTTTTACTGTAATTGAAAATTTTATTTTATTTTTTTTACTTATTTCTTGAGTTCGGTATACTACACATATAAGGCAGCAGCTAAATAGAATCATAATGGAGAGAAAAAATAATGCCACTTGAAGTCCTGCAAAGCTAGGCTAGTAACTAACCTAATTTAGCAAAGTAGCAGTAACTGTCATCTCAGTGTATGGAAGTCATGTGATATGTCCTCTTCTTTCTTGGATGGACAAAAAGGTTTTACAACTAATATTTCTGTTACACAGCCTAGCTAAGAGCCTTAAAATGTTAAACCCTTTATTCTCTCACCTCTCTGCCTTTGCAGAGATACGGTACAGAGCTCCAGATTAAAACACACATGCACACAAACATACTGTAAACTGCCATTTCTATGCATTGGACAAACAGTCCAGATAAATAATGGGTGTGAAGCTTCCTGACAGCACATAAAATAATCTTATCTGGCATTTAAAGATGCACCGAGGAATGTGTTGAGGCACACATATGTAAGTGTAAATCCCCACATGAAAACAGTTCACAGACCAAATATTACAGAAGGGCAAATACAAGAGCGGACATTCAGGCAGTTAACATGCCAAATTTGATAGTCATGTAGACAATTGATATTTCAGGCAAATGGCATGCTACATTGCTTTTCTGTAGTAGTTTTTTCAGCAGTGAAGATCCTGTAACACAAGGTTTATGAAACGGCTAAAAATACTCCCATACCCAATTCAATAATAAAAGGCATGATGAGATAATGCAATTGGAACAGAGTGGCAAATGAAATGTAACCAAGACAGTAGCCTTCGATACAGAGTGATAGTTTCCCTCATCTCCTCTGCCAGTTCGGAGTTGATCAGTGTGAGCTCTGGCCTTCCAAACAAACTACAGAGGAGGGAAGAATTCCAGGATCTTCTGGACATGTTGAAGTACCTGGGCTGTGTTGAATTTTCACTTGAGTACGAGTCAAAATACTGGCTTAAAAATCTACTGAAGTAAAAATAAAAGGCAGCTGAAGTTAATTTAGGTTGTTTAAGTTAGATTTCCACTTGTTAACTAACATCACATTTATATTCTGTGACTGTGTGTCACAGCAGCGCCTTGAAGCAATATCACATTTATATTGAGAAAAATATTTAAATCCAGCACATCATGTTTTAAAGGCTGCACCAGTGCATTAAATGGAAAATTCTAGGTGTCTTTTTTATTGTACATTTGTCAATAATTCAGCATGATTTGGTACATGTAGAAGCTTTGGGATACTGACTACATGTTTAAATAAAGTTCTCTGGGTATGATCTAAGGCCAAATTTGCATTTAAATTACAAAACTTCAAAGTCATGATCAAAATTAAACATGAATCAACACAATTCTTCTGAAACAATGATGGCAGAGGGTGCAATACTTTAAGACTTACATCCCAGATTATATACTGCATCATACTTACCCTGGATGTTTATATTATGGTGTTTTCTTTTCCCTTACTGTTTGGCACTGAGGAAAAGTTGCAGCTATGCTTGATACCTCTTCAAAATGCCTGGGACGAACCATTCCGCATCTCCAGTTGCGTCACCGTGACACAATGCGCATGTGCACAAATGACATGCAATTTGCAAATGTTCCAGCTCTTGTCTTTTGAATTTTGTCCCTGCACATGCACATTTTTTTTCCTGTGAATCCCTTGTGCACGTGCACACAATCTGAATCCAGCGCATGAATGGCGGACTCCGTCCCTAATGTATACATTAAATGGTTATAGCAGAATGATGCCAGGCATCATTATGTCAGCATTACGATTGATGTTGGCATAATTTATTTCTCAGAGTATTGTAGTTTTGTGAAAATTTACTGTCATGCATTCGAATAATAGAGCTGATACTGTTGTGTGAAAGTTGTGTAATGGCAATGCTTGTAATGATACAACATTAATACAGACTATAAAGTATCATTCCATTATGTATTATTGCAACTTTCAGACAAATTTCTTCCAGCTGCAGGTATGAGGTACAGGTATCACAGGCATGACACACACATACTCTCGTGTTTCTTCTTTTTTTTAATCAATTTATGCACAGAGAAAAAAGGGTGCACAGAGTGTGGAACATACAGGGTGTCATCACACCCAAGTATTTATTTACAGCACAGACAGAATATAACTGCTGCAAGTATCAACTATACATGTGACTCCTGTTAAGCCAGTTGGGTATTTCAGTGCATTTAGGCTGGAACATACACGCTGCTAAATTCAGCTTCAGCTGTGCAGCAAGTTTGTTACCTGTTGACCTTGAAGGAAGGACAGCACTGTGAAGCATTGAGGCTTTATTTACCCTCTCAAATAGGAGCAGAATGTGTTAAAAATTGCAAATATGTGGTTAAATAAAAATTGGAGCAAGCCTTTCAGCAAATTAAAGGATACATTTTCAACTGCTTTATAATGCTGATTATTATTGAAGGCAATGTTTGTGCCACCATCTGTTACTAGTGTGTGCATGGGGGCCGCAAATTCTGTACAGCTTGTGTGTGTTTGTTGTTTGTTTGGATGTGTGAATTTGAAAAAAAAACAGTCTACAACAGAGAACTGCAGCTCTGAAAAGTGCACTAGAGTATGCCTTCATTTCATGCAGGTGCCAGTTGGAATAAATGCAATCAGCATGCACACACTTCGCTTCTGAGAAATGGCAAGCCATGTCAACATGCACACAGGGCTATGAGTTCCCCTTGAATCAACACACCATGACTACATAACTATGTATGAGAACAAAGTAAAGCCTAGAATAATATCGCTGCAACCTGTAAAGAAAGATGGCCATAACAGCCGATACAGGAGTGTGTGTCTGTTTATGTGTGGCACTGAATGGGCAAGTGTGTGTAGGCGTGTGTGTTTTATGGTGATGAGCTGTCTTGAGTGTGTTCCATAGACAGCACCTCAGTGTTTATGCAGTGCTGATAGTCTCCAAGAAAACATGGGGGGAGGGGCTGCTTGATATTTACACACAGCAGCCATAACGTCTGGCAATGATGATGGCTCCCTCATGGCCCCAAAAGACAGCAAAAAAAAAAAACAGAGAAAGCACGAACGAGACAGAGCGAGAAATAGACTGGGATATATGGATTGCAGTCGAAGAAGTCAAAACATGGCAGGTTATATGAGATACATGGATTTGGAAAGGGAGATGGAAGGAGAGGCAGACAAATGACTGCAGTGTAACTGTGACTGTAGATATTAGAGATTGCTTGGACCAGAGTCTAGGTTCGGAGGAGCAGTTTATTACTAGACCTCAGTAATAACCAGACCAAGGTCATACCACAGACCAAGAAGTAAGTTTAAACTGTCGGCCTATTATGAGTTAGTAGTAGATATCCACAGTTTGGCACCAAGTCACACACATCATATGCACAAAAAGAAACAACGATTTCTTGGGATTATTTCACATTAATAATATCCAGATCTCAGGAAATGTGTTATTCCTCCTATTTTTACCTCTCTTTGGTTTGGGTTGAACCTAACTGAGTTTAAGTTGTTATTTAGTTCCTCATTTTCTCATTGAGTTAACTTAAGTTCTCATTTTATCTTAGGCCTATTTTAAAAGCTTTTGTTTAACCTTCTCTTTACTTCACATAACTAACTTGTTTTTGTTTTTACAGTTTACAGTAATGAAAAAAATGCCATGCCTGTTGCATGTCGCTTTTCATCTCTTTCACACATATAAAACAACAAAATACACAACATAATTCACGTTTTCTTAGTTTAGCTACTGGCATTTCAGGCTTAACGTTACATTCAGCTCGGAAATAAACCAAGGAAAAGCATGCAAATTTACAAGTTGTAAATAGTAGCTTTCACCCACCAAAACCAGAATCCAGCGATGTGGACAAAAAGCAAACACAAAATCCTCCAAAAATGGAAAAAAAGTAGGTCTTACAGTCTTCAAAACTTGTTTTTTTACTCTTACCTCAGTCTCTCCTCCCTCGTTTTCCTGCTCTCTGTTGTTTACTTCTTGGGCTACTGCTCTGTTTTTCCTCTCTCCCCAGCACGCGGCGCTGGAGTCACTCTGATTGGCTGTTACTGCTGGACTTCTTAAAGGAGTAGCACACAAAATAAACTAACAAGAATTATTGACTTCATGCCTAATGTTATTTGTTTGTGTACATCACATTTATTATTTGTTTACCCTTTTATTGGTTTTAAGGTAATATTAACCTGTGTTAAGTGCTAAACTGAAACAAGACAAAAGTTCAGTGAACTTAGTAGGTCACTTTGTTTCAGTGGTTCTCACTGGCGTTTTTGTATGTTCAGGCAGTCCTGATACGTATAAATCCGTATAAATACATAAGGTTTATACTGTAGATAACTGGCGGTCTTCAATAGGGTACCATAAGTATTGGATTGATTTACTACCTGCAAGGCATCCTTTGGTTGTTTTTAATTCTACGATGGAAGAAGATCATCTTCCAAATACCCAACAGGGCAAATACAAATAAGAAACCAACATATGCTGCAGAATCTCTTCCTTGTGAAGTACCAAGGCACGTGCCATATTCACAAGCTGTGTTTTCACACATTTTCATTTCACTTCACAAGTTTTCAGGACGACCTCTTGCTTTAGTTTGACTTCAGGCTTGGTCTCATTACTTTTACACGCGGCTCTTTTCGGCACTGATCTAAATGTACTGGTATGATCTGAAATGGCTACCTGGTGGGAGGTGGGAAATCAATCTAAAAATGTATCTTTAGCCAAATGCGGCATACCTTTTTGATTTTATTGGTAAAGCCTGGGGCAGCAGACAAAGTTCTCCATTTGCAATGGTATTTTGGTCTCAAACATCCACGTGAAGAGAGATCCACATTCCTTGGAGAACAGCAGCAATGTGTTCAATTTTGAAATTGACTATTACAACATAAAGTTTGAAAAACACAAAGTTTATACACATGTACTCATCCTTCAGCTTGGACTGGTGATTCAGGTTGGACTGGTGATTCAGGTTGCACTGCCTCTGGAGCATGTGTAACTGAGTTTAGCCAGACACTACTGTAACTGGCTTGTTAAACAAACCCCTTGACTCTGTGTTGTGTTTTGTTAAGTTGTGTTGGCTAGAGGGACGATGGACGAGAAGCTTGTGTCTATTTCTGTGCTGCCGTTTACTATCTGGCCAGGAACAGCATTAATACATATAGCACACTCTGGGCATGTCTCTCCTGAACTGGCTGGGTTTCACAGCATTTAGCCAGTGGTGGAAGAAGTATTTAGATCATTTGTATATGTTGATCATTTGCATTTATACTATAGACAGAATCTAGTAAATAAAACGTTCAAAAATAAGTATTGTGGAGTAAAGAGTAAAATATTTGAGGTACAGTACGTCAGTAAATGTACATTCCACCTCTGCATTTAGTGACTGGGAGACGGCACCCATGAGCCACTGAACCTACACTACAGAATCTGTTACATGGGCAGTTTCAGTTTAATGTACTTTGAGCACTCTGTGCCTAGGACCCTCTGATTGGGGAACAACATGACTATAACTATCAGCCTCCCCTGCCGTTATACAATTAGTGACACAAGTTTCTCTTCTTATCAGTCTCAACAAAAGTGAGCTGTGAAAATCTTTGCTCATCTTCAAAATCCATTTCATATCAGAGAGACTGCAGCAGTCCAGAAACTTGGGCCTAACAATCTCTGTGTGTGCTGTGAAGAAGGCTGATGTCACCCTCTCACCAGCCATCTGTCACACTGGTGGTCCAACCTCAGCTGGAAGTAGACTGGCGGTGGATCCAGACTGGCCCGGCCAAGGCCAAGGCCGCCTGGTGGGTATTTAGTACAGAGTCTCTCCGCCCCTGCAGTGCCATCAGCACTGGCTGCTACACCCCAGCACCTCTCATCCTTTTGGTGTCCGAGCCTCAGTCTAGCTGCAGCAACGGCAGGTAACTGGGCACCAGATGGCCGAGGAGACCACCACCCACACACACACACACACACAAGTATGCACAATCATTTTTACAAAAAAGCTACAGTCAGCATCAACATATGGTCTGTGTCTTGTACACACTTGTACAACTGTTCGCTGCATGGTTTCACACACCCACAGTACTGCTAGCATTCACCTTTTTTGCAATAATTTTAGCTTACTATAATTAGAAGTTTGGTTTCCTTGGTTCATTATTATCAGCGTGATAACAGCAACAAGACCCACCGTTATCCCCACATTCATTCACACCTATTAGCCAATGAGCTAGTGAGAAACAGCACCCCACTGGCTGCAGGTTTATATAAGTCCTGTGGAGGGAACAGTTACACAAACACGGCAGTAACACCATGGCAGCCATTTAATGAGCACTACTATACTTTAAGGACCAAGTCCTAATTTTAGCCATAAAGTCACTTCTGGGCAAGCTGAGCTAACAGAGATGAGACTGACCAGGATCAGGGCCAGAGCCTGAATGACACGTCTGATTTACTGACAAGAGTTGGCAATTATACACAGCGTTTTCTGGTACTAGTGTGTGCTGTTTGGACATTGAGGAATTAAACATTAAAAATCACATTCTTGATATTACAATTGGAATATGAATGAGCTGTTTAGAGGTTGCTTTCGAGGTTGAAAATGTCTATAAAGTAGCAATGTGGTTCCAAAGCAGTCATTCATTGGAATATATCATTTAAAAGTTTAAAAACCTCTTAACAAAGTGACTCATTTATCTCTTTCATTATTAAATGTGGCACCCAGCACAATATTAAGCTCAGTGTAAGTTCATCAGTTAATCAGGAAGACTATCTCCGTGCCTCATTTATTCACAATTATCTCAAACCAACCAAACATTAAATCTGTTCCCCCAGTGTGCTGCGGTCAGCTGACATTTCAGTGCAATATTGCTCACCCCCGCTCCATTCTCCTCCACTTCAGTGCCCATGTCGAGCTCATCAAAAGTCCACTCCCCATCACATCCAGATCTTCAGCCATTCTCTTCATACCATCAACACCCCCACTGTCTAGACACCATCTAATTCAATTTACTGCTAATTCAATAACAGTAATTGAAATACATTTTATATTGACTGCATGGTTCGTCTTAGTTGGTTTATGTTGCCGTCACCTCTGTGGTGGTGGAAGAAGCATTCAAATCCTTTACCAAAGTTACAGTAGATCACACAGATTGAAATACATGTAATAAAGGCCCTGCAGACA
The DNA here is from genome assembly GCA_029875015.1 of Lepomis gibbosus. Classification (NCBI taxonomy): domain Eukaryota; kingdom Metazoa; phylum Chordata; class Actinopteri; order Centrarchiformes; family Centrarchidae; genus Lepomis; species Lepomis gibbosus. The sequence goes on along the minus strand of JAPMOB010064490.1, from coordinate 13,786 downwards.
AAAACTTAATAGCAGGTAAATATTATCAGCAAAATGTAGTTAGAGACTCAAAAGTAAAAAAAAGTCAAACTCATAATGCAGCAAATTGGTCTATGTCAGAGTTAAATTGGTATACATATTTGATTATTAGATCATTATTACAGACGTTTTAATGTGCAAGAAGCATTTTATGTTGTGTCAAAATGGAATCATGTTTTTTGTATGTTAAGTTCACCTTGTCTGTAAAGTGTGTTTAACTTCTTAACTTATTTCAGTTGGATCTTTGAGTGTCACAGTGTAGAATGATGTATAGGTAGAGTCTGACATTAGAAGGCTGGAAGGTTTCTCTGTGCTCTAATCATGGTCCACGATGAAATCTCCAGTGCACATAAGCACAATGAATGACATTTTCAGTAAAGATGTGGACATCTTTAACCATCATCACTAGAATCTATGAATATGTTATGCAAATCTTTTTTTCGCTTGAAGAGTTAAGTTTTTTAATAAGAGTAGAATTTTTAACCTGATAATTTGACTTTTATTGTGGAAAAAACAAATGGGATACAAAATTATTTAAAGTATTTATATAATGTCTTAAAGGATCCAGCCCCCCCGCGACCCTGTACGCAGGATAAGCGGTTGACGATGGATGGATGGATATAATGTCTTAAAACCTATCTATCTAGAGGGGATGTCCAAAATGGAGTGGAATAAAACTGCAATATTCGCTTCTAAAATTTAGTGAAATAAGTGTTAATTAAAATTGCGAGGTACCTTATGTACAGAATGTCCACTTTCTGCTTCTGAAGTGGTGAAATGTAACTAAGTGCATTTGCTTTAGTCCTGTACTTAATGTTTCAGCATCTAAACCTAAATCTATTTGCCAACAGACTCATCAGATCGTGTGACTTATCCTCTGAAAACTAAACATTTCACAATTCAGACTGATTTAAGTTAATGTGTTAAAATCATTATTTGAACGTCACATGAGTCACACGCTACGTATATTTGCATGTTTTTCCATTGTTCCTCGGTAAGAAAGTTGCAGTACATTTGATTTGTTAAACCCAATATTATTGCCGTTGCTGAAAATCTGCAATTATGTGGGATGTGAAATAACAACACATTTGAAGAAGCCATGTATATCTTTATTGTGTGCTATGTACATATTTTACAGTATGGTACAGCAAGAATACACGGTAATGCTACACAATCTAGATTGCACAGTTATAGAGTCAGGCCACAGCGGTCGGGTACCGTGGTTATGATGAGACATACCATTGGAGTACACAGCATGCATCTTTGGCGTCATAGGGATAACAAAACATTGACATGGAACAGGAGCACAGCGGATGCAAACTTCAGCCAAGAGTGAGCAAAATAAGTCAGAGAGGGGTGGATGATTTGTCAGTGATCCCTTGGCTTAAATGGATTTTCAGCCCAGAAAGACAGAAGTATTATATATCTTCATGTATGGTATTATGTCTCTGTAAAGGTTACTACAGAACTCTCCTCCAGTGTTGGTTAGGAGATTGTATCCTAAGACCCCTGCTGGGTTAAGACTTGCCTGGCCCTGAATCCTGTCAAAATGTATTTCCACATGGTGTGTGCCTATATGGACTTAATCTGTGCACACACTGTGTGCGAGAAGACTACAGTGGTGAGAGCGAACTCACCCTCTAATTGGCATCATTTCTCTCAGCCTATTAATTTGTGGTAAAATTAAACTAGTCCTCATTTTGCAGAGGGTTGTTTATCGAGAGTCAGACCGCCTCTCTCCCTCCTCTCCTGATAATACTGAATCTTCTATTCTACTCCCGCCAACATACAGCAGCCGCAGTTACAGCCTACAGAGCGTCGGGTGAGGGACAGAATACAGAGAGAAACCGAGAAGACAGAGATTGGATTAAAGATAGATGGGGAAAGAGAGCAGTAAAGAGAGAGCGAGGGAGAGAGAAGGGAAGTGACAAGGTGAGAGAGAGCGAGAGAGAGGGGTGCCGACAGAGAGATGGATGCAGCAGGGTCGCTGAGGTGAGGAGATGGTGTAATGATTAGATCACAGATACCCTTGAGCCTTCCTCCCGTCCCTCCCGCACACACAAAAAAAAAAAAATCTGGAAGCGCACTCGGGAGGGGAGGAAGGCCTGCAGTTGTAAATGGCCCCGCTGTCAGAGTGCATCTGGGCGGAGGAGGAGTGCGGGAGTGGATTACCGGAGTCTGCGATTACAGCAGCCTACTCTGCCTCTCCACTTCTCCCAAGACGGGAGAGAAGCTCGCGCTGGATCGCATTTGTGCCGCTGAAGACTTCCTAAAGATGTTATAAACATAATGTTGGACTGTTTAGAGACTGCACATCTTTTAGGAAGCAGGAGTGGAGGAGAAATATCATCCTGCGGGTTCCTACTGGAAATTAAGTTCCTGGAATATCAGGAAAGTCAAAGAAAGTCCGGGAATGTGATAACATCTGATAAAAGTCAGGGGCTGCACAGACACTTTACAATCCAACTTATTTTAGAAATAATCTCATGTTGAATGCAGTGCATACTGTGTAGTCTACCTGCAGCATTAATCACTTCATTAGAAAAACAGTCTTGCGTATTTTGATCCTTTTGGTTTTGTCTTGGAGGTGTCCTCTTTCCCTCTGAGTCACAACAACAAGTCTGAGGCTGATGCTAATTGCTTCCTTAAATATTCTTCACCGCCTAATCAGATGATGTCATCTCCAAACTTTAGCAAGTTGAAGGTGACTGCTTGGAGATGAGGAGATGTGTTTAGGATGCTTCCATCTAGTGGTCGCTTAATGACACTGTTGATAATACAAAATTATTAAAAAAAGGGAGATGTCACAGTGTAAAAAAAAAACCCATAAACATTATTATGACCCTCTTTGTTACATTTGTTCAGCCCAGTTGTTAAACAATCTGACTGAGAACAGAAAATAAATGTCATATATATCCTAATGGCATGGAGTGGCAGGGCTGGCAGGGGGTTATTAGTGATCATAATGGCTCCATTAAGTACATACAAAAGGATATCTTTACAATGAATTCTTACTTTGATTCACAAAATATATTTCTGACATAATACCCAATGGCAATGACACAATGGCAACATGACAGGGGAGGATGATAGCTTTGAATGGAAGCAGGCAATGCCCTGAGGGCTGTTGTGGCTGGGTAGCCACACAACTGCTTTCTCCATCTTAACAAATGGTTAAACTCCAATATTAGCACTGAAAAGTTCTGACTTTATTCAACGCCTGGTCGAGTGTTTCATCATGTTCCCACTTAAATAGTCAACTAGAGAATGCTGCCTCTTAGTAAATTACCCCATTATGTGTTCATGTGTTGACATGTATTGTATTGCATTGTATGTACATCGCATGTTACATAAATAGTTTCCCTTAACATAAAAAGAGTGGGTTGATTTTTAAAATGCCACTGCGTAGGTGTGTGTAACTGTGTGAAAGTCTGCATTTGCGGAGTGAGGAGGAACATAGCCAAAGAACAGCTTCAAATGGAAGAAATTAAAGGACTAGTTCAAGGTAACATTTTGACCATCTTCACAGAAATGACTGGATGATATTCGGATGGCCGTGTGACTGGGTGACTGACTAAGAGTTTACCTGCCTTCTGCCAATAGAAATCACCACCCACCAATTAAGTTAAAATTTCAATATGTTGATAAACAAAGAAAAATGTTTGGTTGTTTGTTTTGCAGAAAATAAATGATCTATGAAAGAGCCAACATCCTGGCTGAAATTAAAACATTAAAATGCTGGGGGAGTTTTTGGCCTCACATCCAGAAATAAGTTGATCACTATTTTGGATCTGTGTACACTGCCTTCTTATTCTGTGACTACATATTGGCGTGTGTTAACATAACGAGTGTGTGCGCAAGCGTGTTTTGCTGTAAAGGTATTTATTCCCTCAAATGTGGGAAAATCCTTTTTCACTGTGGATTAAGGAGACAGTGTGCATAATGTATACAGGGAGTGAGGGTGGAACACAGAAAGGGTGAGGGGGTGGGGTGGCAGTTAGCAAGAAGATGTAAGCAGTGGAAAAGGGTTTTTAAAAGTTGACATCAGTTCTTTTGCACTGAAGTGTTACATACATAAATACCTTTTTAAAATTGGGTGTTCTTCTTTTGCAAAACAGTTTTTTTCTGCACAAACTGTATTCTTGTGTCGAAACAGTGCGCATAATGTATACAGGGAATAAAAGTGGAACACAAAAAGGGTGGGGGGTGGCAGTTATCAAGAAGATGTAAGCAGTGGAAAAAGGTTTCTAAAAGTTGACATCAGTTCTTTTGCACTAAAGTACATAAATACCTTTTTTTTTTAACTTGGGTGTTTTTCTTGCCAGTTTCTCTGCACAAATTGTATTCTTCATTGGCAAAAAACTCTAAACAAGCAGTTACAGCAGAAGACACTAAGTCTCCACAAACACTTAGGAAGATGATGATAAGACATTTTAAGCGGTTGTAAAATGTCGAAGAAGTACAAATCTAGGGACCCAGCCTCGCACAGACTGCCAGTGCAGTGATGCTCAATTTTGCAAGAATGTATTCAATCATCATGTCTGTAGATGATGAAACTGCAAAAAACAATTCAAGATGTGCTGGGAAAAAAGCAAAGAACGTGAGACAGAACATTGGGGGGGGGGAGGTACAAAGTTGGGCTGCGTTCGTGTTTCCTCTGCTTGTCTTAGTTTTTATGTTAAGAGGACAGGTGGGCAGCTAGATAGGTTGGCCTGTTCCCCCAACAAGCCACTAATGCCTCCAATAAGGTAAAACCTCGGCAAATTGGCTCCTGTCGACAGAGCTGCCACCGATAAGAGCAGAGCATCGCTAACAGCCAAGACAACTAAAAGCATGCGAGGCTGGGCTGGAGATAAAGAGTGTAGGAGGTGGGAGGAAAATAGGAACAACAGCAATCAATTGCTGGCACTGTGAAGCGATGCTATCCGACACCATCCCTCTCTTACATCTCCTGTAAGAGTGTGTGCATGATCATAATCTGAAGGGGAGGAGAGGTGGGTGGTGTGTATGTGTGTGTGTGTGTGTGTGTGTGTGAGAATCTGGGTCATCAAGTCATCAATAGCCACCTGCATTAGTGGACCAAACACACAGCCAAGGTCAAAACCGACTGAAATCCCTTCAGAGTGAGAAGGAGATGAAAGGGGGGAAAAACTTTACAGTGTGGGTCTTTTCCAGCTCAGATGACTTCCACAGGGGGTTGGTACGGAGGATGGATGCTTGGATGGATGGATGGATGGATGGATGGATGAGCCTATGACTGGAAGAGTGACATTTGAGTATCTACTTTTGACAGACTGGCGACGGCCGACTTGGCAAGCAGAAACAGGTGGGAGTTGGGGCCTGCGGCTGGCTGGGGCAGAGAGAGTGGAAGGGAGGGAGGGAGAGGGCGAATTATGGATGGATGAATGAAGTTGGGGAGGAGGGGGGGAAGGGGGGTGTCTGGCGAGGGCTTGTGCCCCGCTGACAGGCAAGCTGCTAGTTGGTGGAGTCACTTAGCCACACAGAGTCAACCAGAACTGATGGGGCATTTTTGCATCTGCAATGTACTGTGGCCCTTTTTCTCTCACCCAAAGGCCTCTGGGATGGTTGTAGGCAACAGGACTTCATCGAGGACTGTTTGGCTCTGAAAAGTAACACTGGAGCAAGCAGCGGTGCAGAAGATCAGTCTCTTCCTTACTGTTATGTGGTCAGTTTGCTTGCTCCACTGCTGCCGTTTGATTCTTCATCTTACTCTTCTTCCCATCTCGGACCTTTCACTCCTCACCCTCCTCTACGTATGTGGATGGGAACCAGCCGACCTGAAGGGGGTGGTGGAATAAATAATCACTCACAAATACTTCACAGCATCAGTTGTAATTTAAAATCATTTATGAGATACTGGCTTTCCCTGCATTTGCGCTTTCTAGTTCAGATAGAGATTTACCGCATTTACCAGAATGCCTTTCAACAGCCCACAGTGAACAGTTGTATACTGTGTCTGAGTGTGTGTGTGTGTGTGTAGGTGTGTGTCTGAGTGTGTGTGTGTGTGTAAGATAGAGCACTTGTTCAAGTAACAAAGCTCTAATTTACATTTTCTATCTTACTACTGGCAATAGTGAAGGCATGTGTGTATTTTTCTTCATGCTGAGATCCAACATGACACTATTGCTATTATATCATGTTTTACACTGTTCACATTAAAAGTATTATTAAATTACAAGGTTTACAGATGAAATATTCAGTTTGAGCATGGAGATTTGTTTTTTTAAAGGTTCCGTGTGTCAGATGTAGTGGCATCTAGTGGCGAGGTTTGTGAATTGCAACCATCTGTCCAGTCTACCACTGCCGCCTAACCTTTCAAAGAGCGTAGGTGGCGGACAACAGCACTAAAGGTGTCTCTTCTGAGACAACAGAGAGTCAAGAAATGAGGGCTCTTTAGGTATATTTATGAAGAAATTATTTTTACTTAATTATTCAGTAAAACCATATGTTATTGTTACTTGGCCACTGACAGATAACATGGAAAATGTAAGTCAAGAGTGTGAAACATAGTATATACTGTGGTTTCTGCACCACAGTCCTTTATAAACCCCAAAGTTTATACAAACATTGACAAGAGAAACACATTAATTCTCTCCGTGATTATGGACCCTCACCAAAACAGCCCGCCAACAGTAATATCTGGCCTGCTGCCAGATTATGGTGCTTTGATAGCGGCAAAAATACAAATAAATAAATACTTTGATAGCGGTGCTGAAATAGATCTCTGTCATGACAGAAACAGTAACTCACATAATCACTTCCTCTTAAGTGGTTTTGCCTACAAAATAAAAGCGCAAGAAGCTTCTTTACTATAATGCAGTGTTGTAGTTGAACTGAGCTTTTACTTTGAAAACTGTGAATGACATAATGTGAAAGAATCTCTAGCCTGCTTGACACCTCTGAAAGAGCAGAAGAGTCAGAAAACGTGATTCCCCTAAATATCCAGGAGTGACTGGGGAATTGAATAGGCGTCCGTAGGTTGATGGATGTGGATCAATTCACCGAAACAAAAACAGTGCAGCACATGCCGTGATCTGAGAAACATTCGCTGAAGAATCCATTTTTTGAAGAGAGAGAAAACTTGAACTAACCGAACATCATATTGATGTGAGTCAATATTATGGCTTATATTCTCATCCACCATCTGATGGTTGAAAATATTGCTCTGATGCAAAACTTATTTGCAGACCCCTGCAGTATATTATTACTACTACTTCTTCTTCTAACATAGTTATTAAACATGATGATGCGTGTTTGCACTGCCTGAATTTTACCGGAAGAACTTAGTGACGAGGCGACATCCTTGGAAGGGGGTGCCTGCGGTTTTGTAGATATAAATGTCTCATAATAAAGGTAAAAAAAAAACATAATGGTTTATTATGTAAGGTCTTTACACACCACTGAAAATAATGCTATGGATCTTATATTTCATTTCTGTCGATAGATCCTCAGAAATATTACACACTGAACCTTTGACAATGCATTTATTTGTGCACATTTTTTTCTAACTTATGTGCAGTTCATATTCCAAAGCCTGGTACCTGAGCTGAAAAAATAGTTGTGGTTACATTGCCAAAACCTTTTAATAAAAGAGATTAAGTCAGATTATGTGAGTCATTAAATTATATAATTATCATTATCATTCTAGTTAGACTGTTTTTAATTACAAATATAATGGCAGTTACTTTGTATGACTGGAATAGCCTGTTTTAAATAGTGGATAGCTCAGTTTTCAAAACAAAAATACATTTATGAAAACATAAAATACTCTGCAGCATTACTATAAACTATTAAATGAATTTTAAAGCTAAAACCAACAATAAGAGCCTGCTATTCCATTGAAGTGATATTGAAAGGTTATAGTGGTATAATCCTAAAGTGTTTTTTCAATTGACAGATTCAGACAGCTTTTTTTCCAGCCAGCAGTGGCGATTGTTGTTACTGGTTGAAGGCTCTAAAGAGAGTCTAACAGCTCTCTACAGACTCTACACACACTGTTTAGTTTTCACCAGAGCAACATCAACACACATATAAGGCTCACTAATGTGTATCTGTGCTGAGTGTGTTTTGTGAACTACTGTGGTAAATAAAATACAGCGTTTCTCTTTTAGCGGAGCGTGCGCGCACACACGCACACACACACACACACACACACACAGAGGCTGAATGCGAGTGGGAGTCAGTACTAATATTTCCCTGCATTTAGAAACCAGCATTCTCTCAGCGCCGCATGCCTGATTATAAAGCGCTCTTGGTATTGGATGGGAACATTTATGCATTTAAGACATAAAAGAGCAGCAAATGAGCTCTTCCAAGTGAAGATATGGGGGAACAGAAATGTTGGAAACATGTACATAACAGACTAAAGATAAAACAGAGTAAATCTGAAGAGTCCCTTCCAGGTATGTGTAGACGAGAATATCCACCAAATCTTTCTCCTTCAAAAGCTTGTTTTTAGCTCTTCTTAAAATGTGGATATGAGAATTTAACAGTCAGAATGAAGAAACAAAATAGGGTTTTTGCGTAAACGGTGCTAAAGAAGGTTCTGAAAATTTACTGCTTTGATTATCAGTGATTGTAGTGCAAAGCTACATTTATGAGAGGTTTATCCCTGTATGAAATCAGTAAAGATCACTTTCTCCATTTGAATTTGGTGATGCGAGGCTCTGTCTTAAGGCTGCCACTTACCCTGCCATTGACCTCGCCCCTCCACCAGCCATTGGCTCCTGACTTTGTGTAGATCTTAACCACATCGCCCTCTTGCAGCGAGAGCTCCCGGGTGTCGCGTGAGCTGAAGTCGTACCGTGCTATCGCCACACCAATCACTTTTGGAGTAAACACTAGAAAGAGAGAGAGAAAGAGAGGTGGGTCTTAAAAAATATATGAAATGTCTTTCACCCAGGGATCAAGAAGATGTGTTTGAAAAAATCCAAAAACATCTGTGTCAGTGTCAACACATACACACATGTACACACACAGATAGAGATGGGTGATATTTTTTCATACGCCCATAAAAACATGGTGTCTCACCATCATTCTCCTTTCTGGCTTTTTCTTATAAAATATAAGAAAATCTAACTATTATTATTGTTATTATTGGTTGTGGTATTATCAGTAGTAGTAGAAATAGAATATAGACAAATGCTTTATTCAAAAATGTCCTACTTCCATTAACATACTGTAAATTCTTAAATAAATGTCAGCATTTAAATTACAGGTCACATAAGCTCTTTTCAAGTTTGTAAGTTCATAGAGCTAGAGATTAGCTAGTTAATGCTTAATGTTTGCACTCCGTTACTGCCATGTGTTACTGTTGCATAGCTACTTGAACTAACTGAAAAAAGCTAATGTCAGCTTTCTAACATGAAATAACACTAGATAAAATGCTGTTTAATAATGACATAAACTGTGAATATTTTAGATTGCATTTCACAAAAATGACTTATTATATTATGTTAGCATGATGTCACTTTAAACTACATAAATTATATAAAAACAACTAATTACTATTTTCACAAAGGATTGGCAACTTTTAAGGTTAATATAATTAGGGCTGAGGTGAATTACCACAACATTAAGGTTTTTTCCAGAAAAAAGAAAACCAAACCTCATTTGAAATCACATTGACATTTTTAACTATGCTAATTACAGCCATGGAACAGTCGTCCAAAGCAGTACGTTGTGTGGCTCTCCTCATGTGTTACAATCAGTAGTATTTTGAAAAACAATTTCATAGGTTCCAGTGCTGCCGTGCTAGGTTTTTTCTACGCTCACAAAGTAATTGTTGTTTAGATTCGTTAAAATCACAAAGGTTTCAGTTTCAGGAACACACTTTTTCCCAAAACCCCATAACGTTCTGGGTCATAACTTCGGCTCTCTATGTTGGATCCCTCCAAAAAGTCTTATTTTTATAAAGTTATGCTAAAGTTTGGGAATCTACAGTGACTTCTTGTTTACATAGCTTTAGCTGATTACTTTTAATTGCGCGACTCTAAATATGTCCTCTAGAAACCATTTTATAAGTCACTTCACTGTCTTCACTGGCCAAGTTTCAATGGTGTAACCTGATTTAGTATGTTGCTAGTGAAGTATGAAAATGCATAGTAGCTACTAATAACTTAGATAGCACTTAATGGTGCAACCAAAATTACCTCAAATGAAGGCTGAGGGGAAAAAACTAAATGTTAAGTTAGAGATGATAGTTCGCAGATGATCTGGTGAACAACATATAGTGCTAAATAAGCTAATCTGTGAACTGTTTGTACTAGCAGTGTGTTTCATTTCTTTTACATTGCCTAACTTTAAAAGGGAAGTACGACCCTAGAAGTCCTTTTTATGTTGTGTGGTCTATAGATGTATACTTTAGCGTTCTCACAGCCGTGTGTGTGTGTGGGTGTGCATGTCTACACGTATTTTCAAGGAGGCAGTATGAGAGACAGCTGTGGAGCAGGTTAGCTAGTTACCACAGCTCCATACCACCGTGCCGGCTTTCTACCTTCTACTGACTTGTGGGGTCGGACTGGGCTAAGCTGACAGGTGGAAATGGAATGTCAGACCTCTACAACCTGGCCGTAGGGATAGAATATCTAATATAGAGGACCTCTATGTATTTGGACACCTCCACCTTTACTTTGACGGACACACACAAGCAGACACACACCAAACTCAGCCACATATGCCTCAGGTAGCACCTCAAACATCACTCCTTTCCCAACTATTTCTGCACATGCAAACACACATGCAAACATACACACACACACACACACACACACACACAAACACTCCCAAACACAGTACATACATGCATTATTAAAACAAACAGTCCCTATTTTCCACACAGGATGACATGTGCACACAACTACGGAAGAGGTGAAATGGTGCAATGGGAAGCTAGATGGCAGATGTAAAGGCAAAGATCCGGGCAATGATGTGAATGCGCTGAGCTACAGCCAGCATGCTAAGCAGCCTTCAACATGAAAGCAAAAAGAGAGAGAGAGAGAAATAGAGTGTTGCAGAGACAGACAGAGAGAGAAGTGATACCTGTACCTGACCAGAAGGGAGCAGAGGAAGGAGGTACAAAGCTGTAGCCGGCAGGAGTTACAAAAGAGAGGCCGCAGAGCAATGGGGCTATGGCAAGGCGGGCCAGGGAGGGAGCGGAGAGATGCGAAAAGGGGGAGAGGGCAGGGATGGGGGATGGTAGAAGGAGAGAGAAGCAAAGGAGAAAAAACATATTTTTAAAAACTCCCAACTATGAGCCGTTTTATTTTCAGAGGTATAAAGAACACAGTTGCAGTTTGATAAAGAATAAGTGAAGACAGGCACAGTGGTATTTAATCTACACAGCCACTGGGAGCAGATCATTTAGTTCATTTTTACCCCTAAAATTATTTATACCGTTTGGCCTAGAGTGGGCACTGTATTTATGAATCTAAAATTATAACTCAAACATGAGGGATCTAACTGTTGGTCTGGTCTAAAATTTCAACGCTTGTGTTTAAGAAAAACTGCCATTGCATGACTAAAACTCAGAATTTCCAATTCTATCCAAGGCTCTTACTAAACTGATGAAACCTAAACACAAAGGCTACAAATAGGGTGACCAGACGTCCCGAAAAACCCGGGACAGTCCCGAATTACGAGCAGCTGTACCGACTCCTGTCCAGTTTGTCCCGAAAATTAGACATAACATGAGTTTTGACAATTAATCATTAAATACTGATGGTTGTGTAGTTTTCATGCTCCAGCAGGGGTTGCAGGTTATCTGTACATTGTGTCAACAGCGTTGTTATAGCCACAAAGTAATACTCGTGTTGTGTTTTGATTTTCACGTGTGTTAATGCTCATTGACACTGAATGTACCCGTAGCCATGCCCCCCTTCCCGAAATTCACCCATTCTCATCTGGTCACCCTAGCTACAAAACCTGGCCATTATTCATTTGCAAAATATATGGTGCTCTAATTAAAAAAAAAATGCAGCATGTTTTGCAACATTTATCTCAACAATACACATTTTGTCTTCTGGTGTTGGAAAACTGAATTGAAAGGTCAAACATTGGACAAGGTCCAACACACCACCACTACAATTTCATTGAAATATGAAGTGATGGCACGACTTGATTCCAATTTGCCAAAAGTATATCTGCGCCGTCAATGGGGCACGACATTTCCACTTGTTCATTTAATTGGGAGGAGCATGCTGTGTGCTCACAATTACAGCATAGGAAACAGATTTATATTAGCATATTTATAAAGAGTCATCCAGCTGTAATACAGCCACAACTGCAGATGCAAATCTAACTTGATAACTTATCAGACAATGATGTCGTTTATTTTATAGTCTATTGTTATAGTACTTTCTCATGGTGTCCTAATTGCTTTTTTATGTTGTCTTTCTGAAACTCACAATGTCAAAAGTAGAGATTCCTCTACTTTAGAAAGCCTAATTCTGCTTCTACCTTGCAAACAACTTGAGAAATAGTCCACTGGAGGCCCACTGCATTTTTATTTCTTTCTGTCTTCCAGTATTTCTAGCAGCAGAGAAAGGAGCTACAGGCATTGATCTGATTCCAACAATGGCAGTTAGTGCCTTGCTCTGGGGAATAGAACCTCTAACCCTGAAAGTCTTTTTGGATACATTTGAATTTGCTGGGTTATTTTGGAACGTCAACATAACAAGTATGGCACAAGCACAGTCAGGAGAAAATGCTGATGCTACACAGGGTTTTACCCAGTAGCAGTGCTATTTCAGTCGAAACAGACTCTCCGGAAAAATTCAATAAAGGTTGTTGGCTAAATGGGTGCTAATAAATAATTTTGTCCAGAAAACAGCCCATGCCTGATGAATAAATTTTCTGAAGTATTTGGATAATCGAAAACTCTCATTCAAAATACATTATATAGACAGATGCAAGACATCTGTGTGGTTAACTGTGGCTACACAGCTCCATAAATCATTATTACTTGGATGGATTACTGATTGAGCCTACTGTGCACAGGTGTGGGGGGAACACGAACCACAGCCTCTGTATGAACTGTAAATCCAACAACTACAAAAATCCATTGCAAAACCATTGACACAGAACAACCACAAAGAGTCACAGAATGACTCAAAGAGACACAGAACGACCCAAAGAGAGGCAGAACGACTACAAAAATTCACAGAATGACTGAAAGAGACACAGAACGACCCAAAGATTCAAAGGATGACTACAAAGAGACACAGAATGACTACAAAGAGACACAGGATGACTACAAAGAGACACAAGATGACTACAAAGAGACACAGAACAACTAAAAAGAGACACAGGATGACTACAAAGAGACACAGGATGACTAAAAAGTGACACAGGATGACTAAAAAGAGACACAGGATGACCCAAAGAGACACAGAACGACCCAAAGAGACGCAGAACGACTACAAAAATTCACAGAATGACTGAAAGAGACACGGAACGACCCGATGATTCAAAGGATGACTACATACAGACACAGAATAACTAAAAAGAGACACAGGATCACTACAAAGAGACACAGGATCACTACAAAGAGACACAGAACGACTAAAAAGTGACACAGGACGACTAAAAAGTGACACAGGATGACTAAAAAGTGACACAGGACGACTAAAAAGTGACACAGGATGACTAAAAGAGACACAGGATGACTAAAAAGAGACACAGGATGACTAAAAAGAGACACAGGATGACTAAAAAGTGACACAGAATAACTAAAAAGAGACACAGGATG
>JAPMOB010064396.1:0-19771 GCA_029875015.1 Lepomis gibbosus | reverse complement strand
CACAAAAGTGTGTGAGTGTGTGACAGAGTAAACTCGTGCAGACGACTTTCAGCGTGCTGTTCACACTACACAACTTGCTGTCTTGAGATGGGAGTCTTCAAGTCATTGTGGCGTTCACACTATGTAACTCATCGGTGACAGGGGGTCACACACTACAGAATTGACAGAGACTCTGTCACCCGACGCTGATCTCCAAACCACATTTTGTCAAGAAAACAAACGGGAAATGAAACGGGAAATGACACAAACCTACACACGAAACAGCTGTTGTTTATTATTATAAAGATGGCAATTATAAAGACAAAGATATGGGTGAAAGAATGTATTAGCACACGCAGGTAGCAGGGATTGTCTAAGCTACAGAGAGAGCTGGAGGGAATTAAAAGTGTCTTGCAGTGAAAAAGTAGCTGTCTGCTCTCATTGGCTGGATGTGGATGTCGAGTCGGCCGACTCTTTCAGATATTTGGCATGCTAGATATCTGGCAGATGTCGGCCATGTGTGTCGGAGAGACGTTTTTGTGTAGTTCACACATGACGACTGGCGACTACTGATCAACTGCTGATTTACTCACAGCCTGACGGTCGGTAAAAATCGTGTAGTGTGAACTAGGCTTTAAGTATCCCCTGTAAAACACACACACACACACACACACACCATTTACACTTACCATTTACACTTAACATGCTATTTAGGGAGCTTTAGAGCAGCTGGTCAAGCTAGTTTCCCCCTGTTTCCATTCATTTTGCAAAGCTAAGCTAATCCGCTGCTGGCTGTAGCATCATATTTATCAATCTTCTCATCTAACTTTCAGCAAGCAAGACAATAAGCGTATGTCCCAAAATGTTGAACTATTCCTTTAATAGATATATATGGAAGAGTCATCTGTCCACACTGCCTTGCTCCACAGTTCAGTTTTGATGTTTTCTTTGTTTTCTTGTTAAATTGCCCTTTTGCCGTACAAGGTCCAGGGCTGTACAGCACCTCATGTGTCAAACAGACAGACCGTTATCCTGGCTAAACACTTTGTGCATGACACGGCTGATTGCCCTCCCCCCTGACACTCTAAAGGCCTGTTTGGAGATAAAGGTCTCACCTCAGCAGCCAACCTCACACTCTTGTTTGCAAACTGCACAGCTGGTCGAACTCCCAGCGGCCAGCCGACGCAGTCTGCCTTTAAATCCCCTAGGCGCTGCCTGCACTCACGCTGCAAATTTCCCTCGACATCACCAGCATCCTCTCCGCCTCGCACTCACACACACACACACACATACACACAATGTGACACCTCTGTCCTCTTTTAGAAACAACTAAATAACCCACTGTAAACCCAAAGGGTGTGTGTTTTCAACTTGGTGTGTATCAGTGTGATGAAAGAGCAGACACCTTATAACCCCCCTAACTCCACCTCACCGACACACAACACACACGCACACCATCACCAGCAGCTCAATACTTCTCCCTCATTGATTTTCTGTATGCCCTGCACCACCGTTTGTCTTTTAACACAAAGGAGTCGCCTGCCACAGCATCATTATGGCGTTGTGTGTGTCTGTGCCGATGGATTGACTCTGAATGTTCTGAAGTAAAAGGACAAAACAAGCCTTATCATGTTTACAAACAACACCATGGCCTGTCATCTTACACGACATGACAGATTTTTTTTTATAATTGAGAAGAACTGGTGTTCCCTTTGATAATTAAATATATATATATATATATATATAATTGTTAATAACTTAAGATTGGGTTTGTTACAATATGCCTTTTGGGCAGGAATATACCCACTGTCAGACACAATTTGTTGTTTTTCTTGTTTTTACAAAAAAAAGGTTAAAATATATATAAGTTTAAAGAGGTGAGTTATATAAGTTAAAAATATAAATGAGCCCAGCCAAATCAGACTAAATCACAAAATATTAGTTATTTTGTTTTTGCATTAAACATCACTTTGAGGGTTTTATATGTAATGCTGCAGGCATTTATATATTGTGACATTGGGAAAATACTCATACTTTGAATATTCTGATATTTCAAATTATACCTATATCACCCAGGAAATATTCTCTCTTTCTTTGGCTTCCTTGTAATAGAGTTGTTCAAAATACATATTCAACTAAATGTTTTTATGAATGCAAACAAACTTTTTGTGACATTAAATCACGATTTAAATCGAGCCTTGCTGTAATATAGATTGGAACCTAGGAAGGGAATAAAAAGGGGAAAAAACCTTCCACTCTAGTGCTTTGTTTTTTTCTAACACCATCATTTTATTCACGTTTGGACAAGGTGCCGAGCCTTTAATGCAGATACACAGAACCTCATATTTCAGTTGAGTCACACCTCACAGATATGTTGATTTTTGTAATGAAAGGTACGGTTGGAGGGCTCTTGGGACCACTGAACAGGCAGTGATGAAGGATGTGCGCAGTGCAGTATCTCATATTGAGCAAGGTATAAAGCTAAAGCTAAATGAAGGCCTGGAAGTCATCTCTAAAAAGAAGCACACGTGTTTCTCCATTTCTTTATCACCTCCTCAACCCCACCAAGTCAAGATAAATGGACCCACTCAAGAGGCAGGGAGTGATGGTCTGAATTTGTAGGACGCAGGAGAGCGGACACATCCATTTGGTTTCAGATAGGACCTTTTTCATTAAATGCCTGAGGGTCCAAGTTAGACCAAGCCTATTTATGTGACTAACATTTTCCAGAAGAAAATGCCTTTGGTTACACAGGTAAACAAAAGATTACAGTGTCCTGCTAATTTGTTGTTTTATACTATCTCTACTTGTGTAAATAGGCTTAATGTTTGCTGTCAATACGGAGGTAAAAATAGCCAAAGCTGTAGTTGAAAGCTACTGATTTTCCATTGATATAAAATGTAAATACATTGTGTACTTACTAAGTCCACAGACTTGCTCTGTAAGGCTGTACCGTGTTGCTGATGCTTTGCAGCTATGTCATGTTCACCATCTTAGTAAGCATGCTAATATTTGCTAATTAGTACTTAACACAATTACAGCTAATTCTGATTGTAATGTTGTTAGTTTTGCAGGTATTTGGCCACAAATCAAAGTACTAGACAAAGTGAAACTGATCACTCATAGTCACAAGAAGACATATGGAAACCATGTCAGAGCATATCAAAACATCAATAAAAACTCCTCCAACCACTTCAGTACACAATAAATCACTAAATATGTTCTGTTGGATAGCCCTCTATTGGAAGCACGGTATTTGGCTTTGTTGTTGAGAAACTATGAATGCGCAGAACATAGTTGTATGTGCTAATAACAAGAAGTGGATAAGCTGAAGGACAGGCAGTGAGTATCTGATACTTAGAAAATAGATTTCTTTAAGAAAGTAATTCTCTAAGAAAAGTGTAGGTTTTGGAAGGCCATGAATCGTAAAGAAAGATTTACATTCTTCAGCTTAATGTCCAAAATGATTACTTTAGGAGTTGTATATGTGTCTCCAATGTCACATTATCAAATTCTTAAACTGTACATATAATTTAAGAAGTCACTGGATGTAGGGCTGTAATAGATTATATTTTCATTAATGATTCATCTACCAATTAATTTCTCAATAACTGAATTTTAATTTGTCCCATGAAATGACAGGAAATATTGAAAAATGCTGATTAGTGTTTCCTATTGACCAAAGTGATGTCTTCTCATTTACCTGCATATTTTGTCTCTCCAACTATCCAGTTGTCAATCAATTTTTTTTCAGTCTACTAATCCTTCAAAACCGCCAGATTGTTTGGCATGAACAATCACCATTCCCGATAAAATCTTAGGTTTCAGTGTCAGTAATTTGCATCTAATTACAAGCAGAACGTCTGCAGTGTTGAGATGTATTTTCTCTTCCCAGCAGGTGGTGTTGTGCTTTACAGACAATGGCTCTCTCCTGGAGTCCTCTCCTGGTGTTCCTGTTTGCCACCCTAGTACTGTCACACAGTGCTGAGCCCGGAGCCCCTCACGGCAAGAGGAGACAGGCACAGACATCATCAAGTGGCAGCAACACCCTACAGCACCCCCTGCATGGTCTACAGGGCCACCATTACAGCAGGGACCGTGGAGGGCACGGGGGCCAGGGGGCCCGTGCTGCTAAAGGTGGAGCCGGGCTGCTCTCCCACAGGTCCCTGCATCCCCTGGCCAGGCCTGAGGATGATGGAACAGGCCTGGAGAGTTTGAGCCCAGTGAGACTGGAGATGGGCCCAGGCAGGGACAGAGTTCGAATGAATATGAAGAGTCCATCCCAGACCCGGGAAAATGACCTTCTTGGGACACGCAAAGGAAGGGGACATGGGAATGGGAATGGGCATGGGCACCATTTTGAGCACAGGAGACAAGGGAGTCGTCGTGAGAAGGCGCGGCATGGAAAAGGTAGGTCAACTGATCTAGACATCCAGAACATTCATGCTCTTTCTGACAAATTATTGTGAGCTAGAGTGATTTACAGTGTTGAACAAGTAAAAAGGAGCTGCAGGCTTTTTTAAGAGGACATTTTGACATGTGACAGAAGGAACAGCACAGGTATAAATAATAAAATTAATTATTGTTGCATGCTGGCTCACTGACATGCTGTCATGGCTAACTGGGACACTTGAACAGAAGCGATCTGATGGTACTCACGTCACTAATAAAATTACATTTTTAAACAGCAACCTCTCTATCCATAGATTGTGTCCTGCATGGTGACTCCAGATAATTCACAGGCGTCACATAGTGAAGAATTTTAATATTAATAACTATACCTCTACAGAATAAATAGTCCCTGTGAAATCCATTGACAGTGTGGTCTATGGATTATTCAGAGTAACCAAGGTCTTGTTTCCGGTGGCAGAAATTTCAAAGACAAAAATCTCAAAACCTGGACAGATAAAGCCAAAACCTTGGACTGAAAGTTCATTCTTGACCTTGGAAACAGTAGTTGACACAACAATCTCGCCAAGGTCCATTTAGCTTTAGATTGTAGCACACAATCTTTTTTCCAACAGCTGTCACTGCATTTTCGATGTTCAAATATCCATTTTCATCTTTTAAGCTAAAATTGATGAGAAGTCATGAAAGTGCTCAGGCAATTTAAGTTTCCACAACAACCAAGCAAAGTCCATCTGCTGAGGAAGATCATTAGATACGATCAAAAGTGCCATATGATTTACTAAATGGACCATGTGGTGGGAGAAAATATTTTTTGTAATGTTCACAGAACATTTTGGAATTACATTTTCCATAATTTCGCAGGACATAACCTTCCCACTTATTAATGCTTCTTTAAGGTTTGGTTACATTAGGTTTTTAAAATTTTGAACAAAAAATGAATGCAAACTTGTTCCATGTTTGTTAGAAAATGGTAAACATAGTCATAGTCATATATAATATAGTCATACACAGTATTGGTATAATATTTTCTCTCTCTGCTTATCTTATCTGACCAGGGTTTCTTCCTGAGCCTGAGCTGAGCTCTGCGTTTAAGGACCGAGATCTGTTCGATGATCCTCCCTCCTCTGCTGCCTCCCCCTCCCTCAGCGTGACCCCACCCAGTGAACCCCCCTCCCCCATCGCCGCAGTCTTTGGCTCCGGCTCCTCCATGGTTACCACGGTGATGAACGAGCATCCCCCAACGTTGCCCCCGGCCTCCACCAAACCCCAGGTAACCCCAACGAAACCCAAGTGCTTATTAAAGGCTGCGTCTGTTGTGCCTCAGTGTGATCCCAGTGTGCGAGGGAAATAGAGCGAAAATGGGCCCCATTACTAGCGTTATGCTGCCGCAAACCTCATAGCTCATCTTGGAAATGACACTCTCTACTGTGTGAACCTGAAAGTGCTGCTTGTGAAAAATAGTCTCCAGCAGGCCAAACTCACTGGCTCTTGGTCACAGTCTGTATGATAAATATGACCGTGTTCTGTATAATGAAACTACGCCTCTGGGGTCAAAATCATAGAGTCCAGCAGCACATTTTCTATAACTACCTTCCTGTTCCTTTATTAGAAACCATGGCAGGACAAAATGTATGTGAGCACAGAGAGTGTTTTTCATGTCCGACTGTGGGCACATACACTGAAAAATCTGCAGGAGTGCGTGGGGCACCACACACCACCTGTCACATTCACACAGCATGATGCTTCAACAGTATGCATTTAAACAACATTAATAAGGAGAAAACTCACTCATGTTTTCCCAAGCCTCCGTCAATCTTGGAACCATTACAAATTAGACTCTTTAAGACACCTGATGTCAGTAGATACTGAGCCAGGGCCCACTTCATGAGAGCTTTTACATTCTTCACAGCTGCTCTTACAAATACCCAACAGCTTGTAGGAAATATCTGCCTTAGTTACAGGATAAGGAGACTGTTTGATTGACACTTGTTTTGTTGAAGAGTGCAGCTCAGAACATCACGGTAAAGATGTTGCTGGAAAAATTATTTTTAAAAAAGAATCTCATGGATTACATTTAAACTGAGATGTTTAACCAGACCAAACATTTTGTCTTCTGAAATCTGAAATCTGAAAAAGAATCACTGGATTTTGATTAAAGATGTTCTTTTGAAAGGATTCTAATTATTAATCCCTGTGTGACCTCACCCAGCAGTAGGACAGGTTCACCTACTAAAACCAATACTATTATGACAACAGTTAAAACTGAAGAAGCCTCAGATGAACTGCGAAACATCTTCAAGCCATACTCCAGTCCAGTGATTTGGAATAAATGTTTGCGATGCATTTTAATAGAAGTACTAAAGGTTTTTATTTTAATTTTTTTAGTTCATTTGACAGAGACAGTTCTTATTGATTAACATTAAAATGTAAATGAGCCATAGCTAGCATAGAAGGGTAATTTTCATCTGTTGTCCCCAGCGAAATGTTGAAATGGCCTTAAGCCATTGATGCTTTATCTTTGAAAAACTAATTTGATTGCTGACCAAGAATTAGGAATTACGATCCCTTCAGGACCTCCCCAAAAAAGTAGGGAAGGATCATGGTCAAGAATCCTCTGTTGATTGTTGGGAGACAGGATGCGAACCACCTTCTCTGGTCGCAAAAACTTTGTCTACCCACCAGTTGTTGAAGTGGGTCGGTACGCACCGTAACGGAGTACAGACACCTCAACATTTTAGTCTTTGGCGTACCAGGACTTTTTCTTGCGTGCTGGCACTTCTCACAAACTGCCGGTACTCTCCTCTGCCCTCTGCATATCAGGTTTACTCGGCGCTATGTGATGCTCACCTGTTCCCGTTCTCACATGCCGGCTAATCTCTATTTGCAGAGAGAGACAAGGGAGAACAGAAGCTTGGATGTCTGTCAAACAGCCGCGTGCAGAAAGTAGCTTGTCAACGTCAGTTTTTGTGGGCTGACCAATCACAGCCTAGATGGGGCAGGACATTTAAAAATATTGACAAATAGGTGTCATTTACACTGGGGATGCTGGGGACATGTCAGGATCAAAGTGTCTCCATCACTTATTGAAAGCTTCTGTTACAAATGTTCTGACAGCTTGCAACAAGAAATGTTAAAGAACAAATAAAAAAAATGCAATGTAATGCAATTGAAATGTAGAAGAAACAAATGTGCATAGTCCAAAAAAGTAACTTAAGCTAAAGCAACAAGCTACTGATTACTGCACTATATTCTACTTTATTTTTATATTTTGAATTGTCATCTGCCACCTTAATTATGTTTCCCTTCATATAAATAAAGAGAATTCCACCATAAAATGGTGCAGAAATTAAATGTTTAATGCAAAAAGTGTTCTGGGTGAGGACCCCAGATCCCCCCACTGATTGCATCGAATATTATTCAAAATACTTATAATCTTCTAATCTAAACTTATAATATCTTCTCATCTTGTTCTCGTGACCCAAGTGTGTTGTCATACCCCTAATCTTAGGCCTTATGTCTCCACCACTTCACAACACAAAGTGACACCACAATCAGCTGACTTTTGAAATGTCGAACTTGTTCTTCTGAATGACATGGTAAGCTATATTAGTAATCTATAGCCTACGATATAATATGTACTTTGCATTTAATGTAATAATATGAAGTTCAAAGAATACTGGCACCTATTTATTTCCACTTCAAGCACTGCCACCCACCCAGTTTTTCGGTCCTATAACAATGTTCCTCTAGTTCCACTACTGATTATCAAAGACACCTTACATTATTCACAAAAGGTTGCTTGTTAGGAAAATATCAACATAGATCATTTTAGGTATTAACCGTCGGTGCTCTCATTTTACTGGTGAGGATACTCTTGCAAACATGTGTATTTAGATTTTCAACATCTGGTTAATTTTTTCTGGTTTAGGTTACTTTATTTGTACCTGTAGGTAGATGATACAAGTAAAAGTTCCAATCATCACAAACATGGCGTCTATATGATCTGTGCAACTTGTACTTCTGAGTGATAGCTGCAGAAACAAAGCTATTATTATACCACTTTGTTTTACACTTTGAAGAGTTTTAAAAGAAGTTGTGGTGGCTCTGTTCCCTGGTCAGTGTCTGACGCCTGCAGACAGGACTGTCAGCCTTCTTGGTATTCTCTTTACAAGATGTCTGAGAGTCCAAGAGTCTGTGTCTTTGCTGTGAGAGCAGTCAAATATTATTGGCCCACAGAAGAAAAAACTGATAGCTTTTGCTGAACCTATAGGTTCATTGGCTTGAGCATGCGACAAGGCTTCTTAATTAATGTTCGATCTTCTGTTGATGGTTTAATAAGCATCCGAGCCCAAGTAGGTAACACAGTGCAATTAATCTAATTGATATTTCCATTGGCCCATTTCCTGAGGGTGAAGTGAAACAAGTATGGATCTGTTTCCATGAAGAGGCTGATTCTTATTTTTGGATGGATGTGTTTCAGGGACCAAGTATTTCTCAATAGACATCTGAAAGTCCTGCTGACTTAATTATACTGCCTAACATTTCTATTTTGCTCCCTCTGTGTAAGGAAAATGACAGTGGTAATGTTTTTATGGCTTTTATTGCAGAAAATTATGGCTAAGTAATCCACCAAGGAGTTTTGTTATATAGCAATGTCATCAAACACTGGACTGAATGATGATATTATACTGAGGTAGATATTTGAATTTATGACATCTACTGACTATTTTGACTATGTAGGGATGAAGCCAAAATTGAAACTGTTCATTATTGTTTTATTTTTACATCCCAACTTTTGAGATTGAAAACTTCACACAGGAAACTGTCTTGAAACATAAACCACGTGTGTGTTCTACAAGATGAAATATTGTCATTACACATCACTGCTGGGGGTAAAGTGCTGGAGTAGTCAGATAATGAAGACGACCTAAAGTCTAAAGCTCCAAATAGTAGCCTCAGCCTGCAATATTCAATATATTTCACAGTATGAAAGTGTCACAAAGAAAGAATAACATGCTGTTCTGATTGTTTTGTTATTCTTAGAGCCTTAACACAGCTGGGGGAAAAACCCAACATTTCCCTTGAGCGTAGTTAACCCTGGTCTCACACAGGCGGCCTGTGCACCGCGTTTTGGTTTGTCTTCAGCCCGGCGTCAACTCACACTGGATGCGTTGTTGTTCATTTGTCATTTTGTGTGCTTCTGCCACCAATTCCCGTTCCTTGCTGCATATGCCATATGGGGTATTTCAGAATAAGAGCGTTTTGCCTGCCTGATTTGGCTGACTTGTTCAGCTTTCGTTGATTTTTTTTTTTGCTTCTGCCATGGTTAAGAAGGCTAAATAGTTAAATTGTTTATTTTTTTGTTTATTTTAACTGTGTTTATTGTTGATATACAATTGGGAGTCTGCACAAGATATTTTTTTTGAAAATTGGCCGGATTCTATATGCCTTTTCTGTGTCTGACTTCCTGCCCGGGTCATCTGCTCTGTGCTGCTTGACGCGGCTTCTGTCAAAAATAGACTGGCTGTCTATTCTCTGGAGAGCGGCTTCGAATAAACACAACCCGTCAATCCTACAGCTGCCCAAAGTAAACTTTTTGCTGTGATTTAATTTCAATAAACGGATCATAACTACAACATGATGCCGATTTCGTAGACATATGAATGCAAGCATTGTCAGGTCTGTCAGCATGTCAGCAGGACAACAACTTTTAAAATGTTTGTTTTCTGAATGGAGTTCGAATCAAGCTGGACAATGCTATGCAAACCTGTTCACAGTAAAGTACAATGGTTTACATTTACATTTATTCATTTAGACACTTTTATCCAAAGCGACTTACAATTGCTATACATGTCAGTGGTCGCACGCCTCTGGAGCAACTAAGGGTTAAGTGTCTTACTCAGGGACACAATGGTGGATTGGTCACAGCAGAATAAAGTTACAGACAAGTAATCTCCAAGTAATGTCCAGTTTTGTTGGGTTTTTATATAAATATGAAGTAGTAGTCCAACAGAACTCCAATGCTAACAACAACAGTGGAACCAGATGTGCACGGAAGCTAGCTGCCGAGAAGCGTGAGTGAAGATAAATCAAGTTGTAATCCCAAAAACTAATTTAATAATTTAATAGAAGCAGTTAAGTCAGAGCTCCTCCCGTGGGTAAACAGCGTAGTTGTCAGAGCATAATCCAGACCGACTACGGGTGTTTATTTTTCCAAAAGCTGCAGCGCTGCTCCCCATACACTTACCTGTTCTTTAGCAGCTATTATCTGGAGTCAGCTCGGTGGGCTCGTTCCACACATGCATAGTAGATTGATTGGTGTCCGTGTGGTCACAAAAACAGGAAGCATACGGACATCCGCAAAGAACCAATGTCCTCTGATGACAATTTTTTTCATCATGCGAACCCTGGAGGACCCTCACATACTTGCGGACATGGAAAGTTTAATCCTTGCTTAAGGCAGCGCACATGCCGTCTGTGTGAGCCCGGGGTACGGGCTGTGGTATCAGTGAAATTAAAAGGGTTTACCCCTTGGGAACATGAATATACTCAGCAAAGTTTTTGACAGTCTGACCTTTTGATGACGTGAAATCTAGTGTGGTCTGCTAACATTTTGGCCAAAGTTTTGTCTGAGAAGAAAAGGTCAAAGTTTTTCCAAAATGGAAAGTGTGTATTCTTAAAACAGAAAAATGTCTTCATTAGTTCTAGATTTCTTAGAACAAGGCACTGACTTTTCTTTAGTTCACATTTCACAGTCTGTGGCTCCCGACAAAACAGATTGGCAGCAGCTTGCATCCTGTGTCCTATCAACAGTCAATGCTGGTTTCTTTCAACCATGACAAAGATCTTTCATTAACTTTAATCAAGTACTGTTAGTTGCCTCAACTTCACCAAACTTTGATCAAATAAGTTGCAGCTCAGGAAAACTAACAGTAATGTTGAAGGCAAACAGACTGGCAAAATACTCAGGAAACTTTGTAAACTACTTACTATTAAAGAAAGGTAAGAGAATAAAGTAAGAAATTGCTTTTAAAAATACATTTTCCTAAAAATGTTATGATGTTTCTACCAAAATGAAATCGATACATTAGACCTTTCTGAAATTCATAGTGTGTCATACAGCAAACATAAGACCAACAACAAACCAACACTCAGACAACTGCATTACCAACACAAACATCTCTGGAGTGCTCTACAGATTATACTAAGGTTCAGCTCTCCGACAACCAGAGATTCAGCACTGTTTTATTATTTCATTGTTTGTTAAGAAATCCAATACTAGTAGGCACAAATGACCTGCGGGCCCGGTTGGTTCGGTTGGATCAGTGGTTGACTTCCATATATTTAAACATCTTAAACTGCATTAGATGCCTGCTGTCCTCAATTGAACGCAATAAACTTTTGCTTGTGTGTAATGAACTGTATGTTTCAATCTGTGTGTTTATTGTATATGTATTATACAAATCCTGCAGTAAATATTGGGCAGTCATGTTCTCTGTTCCCAATCGATTGGTTTTTAAAGCACTACTTCTATCTCTGTTTTCTTGGTGAGAACATTTTATGAATCAATGAAGCATTACTGCTGCTTGTCACAACACGAGTCTGATTCGTTTTGACTATGAACTCCCTGAATGTGTTTACCTGCAATACTGATAGAAACAAATTAACAAATAATTAAACCATAGTCATCATCATGTACTGCTGAAGTGGTTTAATTGCAGTAACTGAACATTCATCTGAGGAGACACAGTTGGTCTCTCTAATGTATTCTCTAAAGCAGTTTGAATGCTGGATTGTGCCAAATTTAGGATTAGTTTTTAAATCACAGCTTCATATTCTGATCACAACTGCATTTGAATACATAAATAAAGAGGATATTTCAAATATTACCGTGGAGGTAGACCTTACACCTCGTGCTGAAACTAAATGATGATGGGATTAGGTGTTTACAGATCTGCATGTCAGTGTCTTTTACAGAATGTGAGATGTTTTGTTAAATATATTTTTAAAGGATTTTGTGTGCCTTTATTGAGAGAGACAGGACAGTGGATAGCATTTGGACATGGGGGAGAGAGAGAGGGGATGAGTCGTAGCAAAGGGCAGCAGGGTGGAAAACCCCGGGCCACTGCAATAAGGTCTCAGCCTTGTACATGGGGCGCATGATCTACCAGGTGAGCTGCACCTCAGAACTAGTTTAAGCCGTTATACAAATGTTCCCACTGAAATGTAGATTAAATAACAGTTATAAAATGAAAGGCGCTACTTCAAGTTATGTTACCTTTTTCAGAGGCATGGAAAAGGAAAAGGACAAGGAGAGGTGATGCCAACGTTGGACATGGCTCTCTTTGATTGGACAGACTACGAGGACATGAAACCTGTGGACACTTGGCCGTCTTCCAGGAAGAAAGGTTAGTAATTGTGATTTAGGGGTTTAAATTGGTTGTGATTTGAGAACAGATTTGGTGGAAATAATTCATATCAAACTGAAATTATCCTTAATACTAAATATCAACCTGTTTTATAATATTTAAATAAACAAGACTAAGAGTCTAACAATGTAAACCTCATGCTTGAGGAAAAGTCAGGGGATCACCAAAGTCATATGGATACATCCTCTGAGCACAATGACTATGCACATTTTGGTGACAATCTATTTTACTGAATAATTAAAAACTTTGACCTGCTGGGAGTGCTAGAAGAAACGTTAGGAGATCTCCGTTGTAATTAGAATTTATTCTCTAGGGGCCTTGGAAATTTTTGCTAATTCCATGGCAATTTATAGTTTTTGAGATATTTAGCTCAAAACCAAATGTCAAACTCATGGTGGCACTAGAGGAAAAATCAGGAGATCATCAATGTCAGTAGAAATCAACCATTGGGGGACAATAAATGTCTGTACAACATTTTATAACAATCCATGCAACAGTTTTTGAGATATTTCAGTCTGAAACAAAGTTTACAGACTGACAACTGCCATCCCTGGAGTTGCGCAGGTGTTGTTAAAAACTACATTTGTTACATTTTATTTAATCCGAACATAGATTTAAACTAATTCAAGTGCAACTGTTTTTAAATTCATTAGGCATTTTATTAGCACATTAATGTCACATTCTATGAAGCCCAGTAGGAGACATTTGGACTATCCAAAAAAACACTGTGACCAGAATGACTTTTGGATTAGGAAACATTTTAATCTCTCTCCATTTCTGGCATAAAATATTAAACATTAAGTATATTTTACATATTGGAGATAACAGCTAACTCATACCTGATCCTGAAATGGTGGTGTATAAATTGAGTGAAAAATGTGTTCAATCCTGGCGTTGTACAAACACAAATGGCTTCATCAGAATACACCTGACATAACATGTGAAAATCAATTGATCTGTTTGGTTGAGGTTATATATTTTTCAGTTGACTTTAGGATCAAATTGTTTATTTCATTTCCCTACTGCAGACAAAAGGCGGAGTAAGAACCTCAGCAGTGGAAATATGACTGTAGACACTGATGCCATCGAGCCATGTGACCACCACCTGGACTGTCTCCCAGGTCAGTCTGCATCATACATGGACCGCAATACAACTCGGTGATGCTCTAAAATACGAAAGTTAAAATTTACTCAACTATTTTTCCTACAAACAACAGAAATTAGATTATGTGAAATCAGTAATGTTGTCTTTATACCAAAGGAAAACAAGGGCCAGTTTTTCCTCAGGTGTGGACAGATGAGTTTTTCATACCTCATATTTGAAAACATGCCAGAATCTAATTGTAACAGTGCATATTGTCCTTTGGGCCTTCAAAAGAGAAAAGCAGAGGCAAAAACAAATCAGAAATACTTAATGGATTAACCAAAACTGCTTTATCTTTGGCAGAACATTTTGTGTTAATATAGGACCTTGTTGCTCATAGTAAGAAGCTGACTGAGTAAATTAGTTTCCAGGGCCTTTGAGATGATAAGGAGCATGCCATGTCTGATAGAAATTATCACTTGTACAACTTTAAGTTATTTTCATTGTTTCATATGAATGTTCTACATGGTGGTATCACGTGTTTGGATGTTGAATGTAATGTGCGCTTTATGTTAAAGGTTCTTGTTGTGACCTGAGACAACATGAGTGTAAACCTCACAACCGAGGCCTCAACAACAAATGCTATGATGACTGCATGTGTGAGGAAGGTAAGTAAGGAGAGCGTGGTCAAAATGTACTACATGATTTTAAAAGTTGAGGATCACACAAGACATGGGTTGCTGTTTAAAGAAATAGTTTGACATTTTGGGAAATAGGCTTAATTGCTTTTTAGATGAGAGGTAGATTAAAAGACTGACACCACTCCCATATTTCTCATTTGAATATGAAGCTACAGCAAGCTAACAGTCTGAGTAGTTGCCCGGCAACCAGCGGAGAGTCAAGGAAGTTACTGGTCCCAGCCAAGAGATAGTCCAGCACATGATAATAAGCCACTGTAAATCTGCTCTAACAATTTTCTAATATCTCTCAACCAGACGGTGAATAAGCATCCATCCCAAAAGTTGAATTTTATTTACTTGTAAAGTTCAGTGTGTAAGTTTTAGTGGCATCTAGTGGTGAGGGTTGCAAAATGCAACCAATGGCTCAGTCACCACTCACCCCTCCCTTAGCGTAGGAGAAGCTACGGTGGCCGACACACTCTGTCTGCTCTTGTGCTAAATAATATGTGTGGTCCTCCATTTGTCGAAATTTAACTTCGCTTCTTACTTCTAACAAACCAGACAACTTCTTCTTATGTATTCGATGTAGTGACGAAATGTGCTCTGTAGAGCAGTTTGTCCATTTGGGCTACTGTAGAAACATGGCATCACAACATGGCGACTTTCATGTAAGGAGACTCGCGATGTATGTAGATAGAAATGGCTCATTCTAAGTTAATAAAAACATAACAGTTTATTATTTAAGGTCTGAAAACAGTTATGTATATTATGTTGCATTTCTGTCAATAGATATTAAATAATAATAAATATTACACGCTGGACCTTTAAAGTAATACCTCTTTAAGCATATATATACTGTAAACCTGCAATTAATAGCCCACGCTTTTATTTGCTTAAATCCTATCTTTGGGACAGGTGTCTAGATGGGTCACACTCTTAATTCCTCTGCCATGTTGGTAAATCTGAATGAATAATATGTAGGTACTTATTGTTTCCCTAAAATTAACTAAGTGATTGAATTGTGGGGAATCAAATTTTATGTAGCATGTTCACATTGATGAAAGTTTAAACATTTATACTGGTATGCACACTCCAAGCAGCTTAAAACTAGCTCAAACAGGTGACATGCTGGGCTTCAAGAGGTTTCATACATCCAAAAAAGGTAAAGTAAAAATGTGGCCAGTAAAAGGGACAGGCTTTTAATTTAATTTTTATAGTATATGTTAAGCTATGCCATTTCCCTCAGTCTCACTGTTTATAATAAAAATTTTAAAAGCCTTTGACTAGTAATGGGTAGAGGTCCCTAGAATGGCCCAAATTAGTGGCAGACTGACTGAGATGTAAACAGAAAATGTCTCAGTGTTAATAATTACAATTTGGAAGTTTGGAAATGTTCATATGATAGATTGTTATCTGTATGTGCTTTAGAGGCAGATATCACTCCAACATCAGTTGTCAATAAAATAAAATAGTCTAATTGTCTCTGATGGGTTTAGTGTTATATGAGCATTTTCATAATGTTCAATTTTACATTCTTAGATTCTATAGCATTGCAGATTTAGCTATGTATGTGTCTTACAACACATCCACACATATCTGTTTTAATTCAAATAACAGGGTGTTTATGACCTTTCAGGGTTTCGTTGTTATGCTAAATTCCACCGGAAGCGGCGTGTGACCAGGAGGAGGGGTCGCTGCGTTGTACCAGAGTCAGTCAGCAGTGACCAAGGAGGCTTCATCACTATCTGAGGAAGAGGAGGTGGAGGCCAAGATGGAGGAGCTTGAATGAGTAGGAGCAGGGAAAATGAGCCCTTGACAGAGTAGATAGTACAGCCAAGACATCACATTACACTGCTAACAGACCCAAGTGCTGAAAGGTGACAGCTTGCTGGTCTTTCAAATCAACTCCACAGCATAAAGCATCCAAATGTCAACATCTGGTGAGGTAAAACAAAATAACAGGTGACGTAACTGGATATACTATTTGAATGTTCATTGTGGGATGAGCCACACCTTCCAATCAAGCAAATCACCATCTTTAAGCTTTTGTTCAGTTCAGTAAAAATCTATCCATCAGTCTTAATTCAGTTTTAGTCACTCCAGCATCACCATAGAAGCACATGTACAGTATCTCACAAAAGTCCATCACATTTTTGTAAATATTTGATTATCTTTTCATGTGACAACACTGAAGAAATGACACTTAGCTCCGATGTAAAGTAGTGAATGTACAGCTTGTCTAACTGTGTCAATTTGCTGTCTCCTCAAAATAACACATCACACAGCCATTAATGTCTATCCCACTCACAACAAAAGTGAGTACACCCCTAAGTAAAAATGTCCAAATTGGGCCCATAGTGCCAAAATTTTGTGTGACCACAATTTTCCATCACTGCCTTAACCCTCTTGGGCACAGAGTACATCAGAGCTTCACAGGTTGCCACTGGAGTCCTCTTCCACTCCTCCATGACGACATCACAGAGCTGGTAGATGTTAGAGACCTTGTGCTCCTCCACCTTCAATTTGAGGATTCCCCACAGATGCTCAGTAGGGTTTAGGTCTGGAGACATGCTTGGCCTGTCCATCACCTTTATCCTCAGCTTTTTTAGCAAGGCATTGGTTGTCTTGGAAGTGTGTTTGTGGTCGTTATTGTACTGCCCTGCGGCCCAGTATCCCTCCGAAGGGAGGGGATCTTGCTCTGCTTCAGTATGTCACAGTACATGTTACCATTCATGGTTCCCTCAATGAATTGTAGCTCCCCTGTGTTGGCAGCACTCATGCAGCCTTAGACCTTGACACTCCCACCACCATGCCTGACTGTAGGCAAGGCACACTTGTCTTTGTACTCCTCACCAGGTTGCCGCCACACACACTTGACATCATCTGAGACAAAAAATTTTATCATGGTCTCATCAGACCACACCTGAGACCTTGTAACACTAACAAGCCACATGACACCGCGAAGGGAAAATGGCTAATTGGGCCCAGTTTGGACATTTTCAGTTAGGGTTGTACTCACTTTTGGTGTCAGCGGTTTAGACGTTAATGGCTGTGTGATGTGTTATTTTGATGGGACAGCAAATTTACACTGTTATGTACACTCACTAGTTTACATTGTAGCAAAGTGTCATTTCTTCAATGTTGTCACATGAAACGTTTTAATCAAATATTTATCCAAATAAATTGGCCAGTACCCCCTTGAAAACGAGATAGTACATCTCAAGGGGTTTTTATCCTGGAAATAAATAAATTTCTTATTTACAAAAATTTGGGGGGTGTACTCACTTTTGTGAGATCCTGTACCTGTTGTTTAAAGATAAGCAGGGGCTTTTCAAAACTCTCACAGCCCACAATGACCAGTTTGTAGACAATTTGTTTTTTTTGTTTTAAATTGGTATACAAGCTTCGATTCACTGGAAACACATCTCTGAGTGAAATATGTAAACTCAATTATGGTTGCTGTTGTTTTTTGAGCTAAAGCACACTTTGTGAGTTTTGGAAAACACTTTCTGAAATCCCTCTCAACAGTTTTTCTTGCATCTTATTGTCTGAAATATTTGTCACTTCAAGGTTCTGGAGATTTTCTTGCTAATCTGGGCGAAACAATGTTTACAAATAATTTTTAGTATTGAATTACTGTGCTTGGAGTCCCAATGGGAGGCTTTTACTGCTTTAGGCTTATTCAAATTGTAAAGCTGTCACTCACAGAAATTATACTAAAATGACTTTGACATAGTTTCTGTATGAGTTATCTGCAACATTTTGTTTGTTAACATTAATTGTAAATGCTATTTGAACCCAGTCTACCGTCCTGAATTGTAAATATGAATGTTTGAATTGCCAACAGCTTTTTGTTAATTTAACATAATTTCTCTTCAAATATACTTAACAGTAGAATGATAAACAAAGATGCGTGTTTGACCTTCCTTTTACATGTCTTAATATATGTTTTTATTTATACTGTACTTAAGCACATGTTTGTGTGTATATTGTGTTTTCTGTCTTTTTTGTTTTCATGATTAAACACTTGCTAGGATAAACATGTTGTGGTGTAAACCTGCCTATATTTGCAACACTGACCTTAATCTATGTGAGGCATTAGCTTGTATTACTTATGCTTTTTTTGTCCCATCAACAGTAACTTTCACAGATATTTTGTGTTGTTAGACTAAAACAAATAAACATTTATTTTTGTAAATTGCATATAGGTGACATATATAGACAAATGATCCTATTGTTAGAAATATATCACAATAGCAGTCTTTTATTACTAAATGCACGTTTATGAAGACATGCCCACAAGTGGGTACAAAATCTGTAGCTTTACATTCTCCTTTTTACAAACGGGTGTAGCATGATGTCTATCAGTGTTCAGTCTGAAGACTGCATTGTGATGTTGGATTGGACAGAACAAATTTTTGTCCTTCTATCTTGTTTGAGCTGTCTGATAGGCCTCAGCCCCATGAATTCTCAAAGGCTACAACAGTGGTGGAGGAAGTATTCACAGATCCTCTTAAGTTAAAGTACAGAAGTATTATGAGCAAAATGTACTTAGAATATCAAATGTGAAAGTCCTTGCCCTGCAAAATGCCCCAGTTACAGATATATTCTTTTATATTAAATTATTAGATTGTTAATATTGATTCATCATTGTGAAAGCAGCATTTTCCTGGTGTAGCCTGAGTTGGAGCTAGTTTTAACTACTTTATATACAGTGTGGTAGTTTAATTCAATGGTTCCTAACTAGGCAGTCGGGTCTCTAATCTCCAGAGGTTCACAAGAGAAATCATGGAGGTCATAAACTGATAAATGAGTTTGAAAACAAGAAAATACAAAGTTCTTCTATATATATTTACATACATCTTCTCACTTTTCTCTATTTTGCTTTTATTGTGAAATATTTACTCATTTTGCTGACACTTTCATTCAAAGTGACTTACAATTGGTATGTATTGTGTTACATCTGGAGCAACTAGGAGTTCAGTGTCGTTCAGTGCAGTGGGACTTGAACCGAGATCTTTTACACCAAAGGCATGTGTCTTAATCACTGCCCCATCACCTCCCTAAAGGGTGGATAATTTGACATATTTTGGCCTAAAACAATTATTTAAATTAAAACATCTGAGGAGTTTAGTGAGGAAATAACTTCGGTGGAACTGCAAAAACGTAAAAACACCGCAGCACTGGAG
>JAPMOB010064392.1:0-16914 GCA_029875015.1 Lepomis gibbosus | reverse complement strand
TTCATGTTCAGCCCTTCTTTCATGCATTCCTCTTTTTAACTTTATCATCGCGCTCCTCTCCCTCTCCCCTTTCTCTTTGTCTCCAGTTCTTGTTTGCTCTCTGTCTCCCTATATTTCAACTTCTCACTATGCCTCTGTCCTCTTCTTCTTGCTTTATCTTTGCCCCTCGCTCTCCCTGACCCCTTTCTTTCACACTCCCTCTTTGTTCCTCTGTGAAAGCATTAAGAAATTATTCACAGTGATTTTTCCCCTGCCTGGTCTTGAGCCGAGTGCTTGGCTGATTCGTGAGGAGCACCAAGGTCAACCACCTTGTAGGAAAATTGCTTGTCTCCATCCCCTGGGAAAGCACGATGCAACGTAGACATCTAAATTTGAAGTGTGTGTGTGTGACTGTTAAATTCATTTCAGTTGTTTGCCTGTTGTCATTGTCGCTTACTACTCTGAGTAGCAGCACTTTGTTTACTCCCACAAGTATACTTCCAAATGTAGTAGAAATTGTTCTAGAAAACTAGCAGAAGAGAACACAAATTAATGTGCGTTTCCGTCCACTTCTGTTATGCGATTATCAGGAGTTGGGAGCATTGAGATAAACAATCTCTTATTCTCCAGGTGAGCGTCATTAAAACATTGCAGAATAAGAGGGAGCCATGAGATGATGTAATTAAAAATGCGGCAGTCAAATCCTTTTTGCAACATTTACTTTTTAAATCTTTTTTTGTAATGCGTAATGTTAAACTGCATATAAAAAGATGGATAGACCTACACAGAGATTCCCATACAAGTGAAGATTTTGACCATCACGCATCCAAATATTACATAAATCTTATTTTGACTAGAGATCAATTCCAAAGAGAGAGACATGTCTGAATTTTGCCGAAAACATACTGATCCACCAAACATCTGAAATATTTCCATTTGGTGGAAGGGTGCTGCTGTAAATAACAGGAGTCTGTTTTTAAGGACTGGATTAGACTGATACAGGATATACATATTATGTATGCTATACTTTGAAATTGGATAATTTTAAAGCTAATTTATTATTTTTGTGATTGTCATAAGAGTCATTTTGGACTTTCTGATATGCTTCATAGTTTGTTTAGGTTTGAGGGTTTGTAATTTTATCATTTCTAAAAAGGCTATAGTAGCATTTTATGAGTTAAGAAGCTGCTGAGGTACTTTTATTGCCAGTATGTTGAGCTCTTAGTGCAACAGGACAACATTAAACATTTTCCTACAAGTAAATACGGTTCATCTACACGGATTATATGGAGTATGGATTATTGATTTTACTTCTCTTCTAATAAATGGAATATTCAATAGACAGAACATCTGAAGTGAGTAAATGATTGCTTCTGTTTGTGTTTGTAGGTGACTCTTTCCGACTCAGTGAGGATGAATTCTGACCAGCTAATTGCAAGATCAATAACTGCCACAGAGGTAAGTAATAAATTAACGGCTCATTTAATAATTGTAACTGGCTTGAAACTACTGTACGCCCACAGTGCAACAAATGTCCATGGCTTTGTCACAAAATTGGGCAGTTTTGATTTAAAGATTTCTTCTTTCCCAAAATTTTAAATGGGGGGAAAAAACAACTGAGACAGTAGTTTAAGATTGTCAACATAGTAGGACTCAAAAGTGAGGGGAGATCAGTAAGGTAAACATGGCATGTTTAATTAAGACAAGTGCTGACGATAAGTGAGGCTGAACCTGGATTCTGAGTCGCGTAATTCTAGCTGCACTTTCTCATAAGCATTTTTTTTACAGTGATTACAGCAGTGGAGTAAGCTAAATTACAAAGACTAGACCCTGAGCATTACAAGTAACTCTAGTACTAGGGGATGGTGGTGGCGCAGTGGATAAGACGCCTGCCTTTGGTGTGAGAGACCCGCGTTCAATTCCCCACTGTGACCCATCCACCAATGTGTCCCTGAGCAAGACACTTAACATAGCAATTGTAAGTCGCTTTGGATAAAAGATTTAAATGAATAAATGTAAATGTAACTCCTTCCTGTTGGAGGACATGTATGGGTCAGTGGTTCCAGTCATAGGGGGCGGGGCTGACTACATGACTTGGAACATCTCTGAGCTGCTGTGCTTGTCCACAAGAATTATTTTTTTTTTGACTGTTGACATGAGGGTGGACCAACTATACAGCTTATTTCAGACCAGGTGCACTGATTACAAGATAAGCCGTGTGATAAGACTGGATTAACTTGTTATGATATTGGTTGTGGTGTAAATGTGACACATTCTTCCCAGACATGTGGCGTACGTATCAAACAAAAAGTCACATGTGGAAATGGCACTGGCTGGACACGCAAGGTTTTGGTTGAGAAAAGACTCAAGGTTTAATTTTCATGAATATCATCCAAAGTGAGCACGTTATGCAATTATCTAGAGAGCAACATATTTAACAAAAAAAAATGATTCTTAGAAATAATCCTCAGTCTGATTGTGAAAGTAACTGACAGGTAACTGAGTTATGGTTTGTGTTTGATCAATTTGAATTTGAACTTACACTCTCTTCCTCCACGCCCCGCCTGTGTTTCCCAGGTACTCATGGGATCCTACTCTTTTCTTGTCGGACTTGTTTCCAACTACAAGCACATCCAGTTTTTGGCTACAAGAAAATCAGGAATGTTTGATAACTGTGGTAGCGCCTGAGACCGCTCACGATGAGATGAAGATGTCTTTTTGAACTGTTTGAACTACAGAACACGAACTCGGATTCTGTGCCGTCTGGAGGGTTTTAGTCTCGGATCAAAGAAATGTGTCTGACACAGGCAAAGTGTGGCCTTAAAGGGTTAAGTTCTGTATTTTGCAACCTTTCCCCATGTTTTTCTTTCTTGTGAGTAATTGGACAACATTTTTTTTAGATTGGTCCAGTATTGACTGAGCGCTCTGCAATTGGCAGCAGCGAGACAGGGCTGCAAGGTAATCCTTGCGGGCAATTGTGCCCCCTCAATGTACATCCCCTAAAGTGCTTATGTTTTCCCCTGATAGGCTCAGATTGTTTTAAGTTTCTGACAACATTATTGAAAGAATCACTACAGAGATAGACCTTTCTGAGAGTAAGATCCTTGTTGTTTCACCAGAAACAGTTGCTACAAAGCTCTTGTCAAAGCCAAAGTATAATTTTGTTGTAATACACAAAATTATATTCATTTGATCAGATCTTCCTCTTCTCTGTTTTATTTTCATATGAATAACTGGATCATTTTACTTCAGGCCAAACAGGAGACAAAATCTGCTGTTTGGGTGACCTGGTTATAGTTTGTGCAACTGGTGATGATGACAAGTAGTTATGTTGGGAACTACCTATATAAACCAATGTGCAGAGAAAATATCCTGTGTACAATGACAAAATTGGGTATCATTTAAAAATGTTTAATACTAGTGTTTAGGGGTGTGACAAGATCTCTTGCCACGAGATTAAAGCAAGATTAAAATGTGATGAGAGTAAGAAGTACAGAATGCCTGCGAGCTTTATATTTCACTATAGTTTTAATTGTTGCCTGCCACCTGAATTGTTTCCTTTTTCATAAATTAAAAATATTTCACCCTTAATTTGTGTCAGAAAAATCCACCAGAATGCAGGAAATTAACTGTTTTCTGCTCAAAATTTGCATATAATTCAGTATTGAAGATTTCTTAAAAATAGTTTTAAAATCTTGTCCTGTCTTGATCTTTTGAACCCAGTATCGAGTCCTGTCTTGTCATGTCTCTCCTCGTGAGCTAAGTTTCTCTTCACACCCCTACTGGTGTGGTTAAAATACCAAAACTCTACTTTTTTCAAAACTTTAGTTAGAAAAATATAAACTATGCCCTACATTTTCAGACACCTAGATATTTGTAAGTGTCCACATTTTCCAGCTCAGATCCTTCCAGAGAGGTAATGTTGGGTAAATGTGCTAGTACAGGCGACAAACGGTTAAAAAGCATGCGCTTCATTTTATCAGAGTTAAATAATAATTTCAAGGCATGGAAGGAGCGCCTTATGTCAAATTAGGTAAGGAATACTTGATGCAGATTTTAATACTGCTATGCTACAGACACATTTTGGTTTGTTCCAGAAAGTATTGAGGTTCAATACCCAGGTGTAATAATGATTATAAATT
This sequence comes from Lepomis gibbosus, assembly GCA_029875015.1. NCBI lineage: Eukaryota > Metazoa > Chordata > Actinopteri > Centrarchiformes > Centrarchidae > Lepomis > Lepomis gibbosus. The sequence goes on along the minus strand of JAPMOB010064392.1, from coordinate 12,793 downwards.
ACAGTCTACTGCAAGGTGAAGAAATTGCAACTGGTGCTTAGTTGTCTTTTTCCAATTAGTTGAAGCCCCTTTTATTATTATGTAGGTTCAATTTAATAAGTCGACTTTTAATATAGTTTCTTTTACTTGATCCCGAGATTAACTGTTGCGTTTTTCTACTGGCGGAAAAAAAATTACCCTTCGAAATGATTGATTGGGCTGATCTTATCAGCCACCTTTCCAATATTGTGGGAAGATTTTATCAGACCGAATGAGCAGGGTTTTTCTCTTGAGTTACTTTCTCTGCGTCTGTGGCATATACTGTATGTTTTCAGGTTGCCTGGCCGTCACACGATATCTCAGGAACTCCAAGTTTCTTCTAATTTTGCCTAAAGATAGAACTTGGTTGTTAAAGGTTAAGGTAACCTCAAAATGACTTTGACAAACACATTTTTGTTCATAACTTATTTAGTAATTATGATCAAAATTTCACACAGATGTTTAATGGGATACAACAATGAAGTATGACCTTTTTTACCCAAAAGGTCGAAGGTCAACTTAACTGTAAAATCATAATGGCCATTAACTCCATAACTCAGGAACAGCTGGGCAGATGGTGACCATATTTCAGTGTTGGTGGTTTTGTCTCAAAGTTCAGTGTGACCTCTAAATCTAGACACACAGATGTTGACTGAGACACAATAACAAGCTAATCACAGGCTTTTCTTCATCTCAAAACTCGTGCCCTTCATTTCCTGCCTAATTCTGAATTTTCAGCGCCATCGGAGGCATGTCACTGCATACAATTATTGGAGCGAGCCTAGCTAATCGTTATCCTGTGAGTGAGTTTTATCTACAGCTCAAAGAGAGGAGTAAACAAAAGCTAAATATATATATTATGAGTCTGGACAGACATGGATGTAAACTGCAACTTGACTGCTTGGCGGAGGCAACTCAGGGGCAGTAATTCTCCTTCTATTTTTACTTCAACTTGAATATTGCCTTGACTATTGAAGTCAGTAAATTCTAAAAGTCTGTCCAAATGCAAATAATCTACAATGGGCAGTGTGTTCATACAAATTGTGGCTCTGCACCAAAGATGCTGGGGCCTTTTTAAAAGTGGCCATTCAATTATAAATGTATGTACATCACCATAACTGCTACACTTAGTCATAACCACAGTACTCGCTCTGTTCCCTATGGGAAGGTGGATGGAGGGGGAAATGTACGTATGTATGACAGTGATCCGAAGCAGGATGGGGGTTGGGTGAGAGAGTGAAAGACACAGCCTGCTGGCTATTATCCGTGGCCTGACCAAGACACGAGGCATGGCGGAGAGGCGATTAGCTGACAATGAGAAGACGAGTGGCCTGTCAATCTACCTGGCATACATCATGCAGACAGGCCGCGGCCCTACTGCTTGCATTTGTGGTCATTAGGGAATCAGCTCTCAGTCATATTTCTTAGATCCAGGCTGAGCAGATCAATGAAACGCTGCCAGCAGGCCACTTCTCTCTGAGTGGGGCCATCTCTCCTTGTCCGTTCTGGAGCGGTTGCTGGGAGAGCCTTGCCTCAGCACTTTGCCTGAGGGGGGAGGAGGGTGAGTGTACCGGGGATGAGTCACTTCCACAAGTTGTTTATTGATTGCCTGTGGGCCATTATATTTCAGTGCTAGTTGAGTGTGCTGTCTACCCATCTACTCTGCTTATTTGCATGGAAATGATGATCCTTGAGACTGACTGAGTGTTGGTGGTGTTCAGTTACCATGTTGTCAAAAAAAAAGAAATTAGAGTATAGTAGTAGTAGAGTAGTAGTAGAGTATAATGGATCAGAGGTTTCAGCGTTGGTCAGTTGGGCAGAGACTTCATTTATTCTACTCCAAATTGGTTTTGGTTTGCTGGAGATAACATTTTCCTTTGGCTGATGAGGGAAAGTGAATTCATTTCATGCAGACCATAGAGATTCTTTTCCAAGGGGTCGGAGTGTGTGCGCGCGTGAGCATGTACATACAAAATTGTGAGCTGCGTATTGAAATTCTATGTAAAAAGCCACACTCCGCGCCACTATCATTCTTTTGTACAAAGCGCAGGAGAAGCCAAAGTTTTCAAATGTTAGGTGTTGTCTAACCACAAGCAAGAGTACAATAACTTTGCCTAAAAAAAAAATTGGCCTAGAATTGATCTGACCAGATATTTAATTCCAACCTTCGGTACTGACGGTTTCATGCACTCGGTGCCACAGATACATTTCAGTCAATATCAAGAAAGTATTGAGGTCTGTTAACAGCCTGTTACCTCAGTCAGGTAAGACTATCTCTCCCACATTGTCTCTAATGCTGAAAAGACCATCTATCTTTGTGCATTTAAATCATGTTATAGTCATGCTAAGGCTGGCAGGCATCGGGTAATGTTCAGTCATCTGCACCAGTGTAAAATGTCACACACATGCCCTCTTTTTAATGCTTCGCTTCCCACTGAGCTTTGCCTTCAGTCATATCTGTAGACTTTGCTTAATAGGTAAATTCCCTGGGGAACGCATACTGCATCCACAGCTACAGAATGTGACTGAGGTGACATGTGATTATGACAGTGCATGTGTCCTTCAGCTAAACGACACTAGGATCCCAGTTGGCAGAAAGCGGGCATAACTCACAGACATGTCGGACATGTTATATCCACATTAATACAGCATAGACGTGAAGCTTACATGTACAAGAGCTAACTTGGGGGTGAGACCATAAATACAAACTGTAGATTTAATGAAAAGTTCCTAAATGTCTACCTGCAATGTCTGTGCTTATAGTTCAGCTTTGATTCAGAGGCAGTTTCACTGTCTTTTATGTGCATCTGAGGAGAAAGGGGGTGATAAGAACTGAATGGACTGGTGTATTACAGTGTAGCCTGCCAAGAAGGTGTTGCTTTGCCAAGCGTTATTATTTTTTACAACAGTATTAAATGTTTTATTGGCCATATACAGATGGTTGACAAAGGAAAAACCAACATGAAGGGCCCTATTAAACGATCTAGCGCACGGTCTAAAGGGCATGGCACAAATGCATTAGGATGTGACCAAGTCCATTTTTGCTAGTTAAACGGCGCACACTCTGGGCACAAAGGGGTTGTATTTAGTCTCTTAATTATCTCCTCATAGGCGTGTTTTGGGTGTAACATGAATTAAACCAGTCAGAGTGTTACCTCTCATTCCCTTTAAAAGCCTGCACCTGGTGCATTGCTATTGAAATTGTGGATTGATGGTACTTTATAATACCATGATAACATGGAAATAAATAAAAAAGCATCATGCAGACTCACAGCAGAGAGAGCGGGCGGTAACTCTTGTGGACGAGCGAAAGAGGGGGAGAGAGAGAGTGAGTGTGCGAGGATGACTGAAGTGTCGACATTGTGTAAAAACTTTCTTTGATCATGAAGCCGAATGTTACTCTACAGTCCTCCTGTTAACCGACAAACGCTTGTATCCTGACTGCGCTGCATTATTATAAACTGGGTCTGCACCCATCTACCTAAACTTCATAATGCAAGCTTACGCTCCACTGCGCTCCTCCAACGAACTATGGTGGAAAAATTTTGACTTTGGTGAGCCAACATAGTCTCATTAATTAATGGGATACACTGTTTATTTATCTTAAGTCATATGTCATCTCAATGTATAACAATGTTATCGCACATTGAATGTTTTCCTCATACCATGCAAGCCTACCTCGTGCCCGTTGCGTATCCTCTTACCAAATAAATAATACCAAATAATAGTAAAGTATCCATAGTGGTATTGATAAAGAATCGGATCATTAAGCAGTCTCAATAAGGGTATCAATAAAAATCTCCATTCCCATTTGCTGTTGCTTGGATGTTGTTCCTCAAATGTAAAATGCTTTGGATAAAAGTGTCTGCCAGATGAGTAAATGTAAATAATGAACTGGCCGTGGGTCACATCTTTATCTTCCGGGTGATTTCTAGATTCTGTGTTGATTTTATGAGTATTTTCTTTGTTTTCTTTAACAATTTATTTGAATTATTAGAGAAGCTGCTTTCAGTGCATTCTGATAGGTCCTGACAGATTTTCTTGAGATTTAAATAATCAATGAAGTTAAGTTGCTGTGCCCTGTGCTTAAAATTCGCAGAGCGTCTCACTTAATGGGGAACATCTTACTATATGAATAAAGCACCCTTTAAATAGCAGGGAAACACTGCACCATTGATTTGGACCAGGTTTTTGTTAGTCAAAGGCGTTATCACTTTCTATTCCCTCAAGATAGAAATGGGCCAACAATGCGCCTGACCACACCTCATTTTAAGACTAACCTTGGGCGCACAGATGGCTGTGAAGTATACTTGCACAACGTGGGAGCTGGGTGTGATAATGACATCTGGCTCGATTGGAAACTAGCAATGACATTTGTTCTGCGCTTTGAGCTGCGTTTGGCCAAACTGTATCAGCAATGGAGTTAAGCCACCATGAGCCAACAGAACAGCTTCAGTGATCCTTGCTAAGTCTGTGAAACTCAATTGGAGTGATGAATGCCAATCCTCCACAAGATATTCCCTCATTTATGTATATCTGCTTTTTATTTAATGTGGTAATCATTAAGATCAAGATCTCTTTTGCAAGAGAGAGTTCTGTAGGTTGAGACTGAGTGTGTTCTTAAGAAGGTCTGAAGTCCTGCATCCTCCTCTGCTGGCTCTATTTCAGAGAGAGCTTTGAAATGCAGTATTTCCAGTTGAAGACGATACATTCACACAACACTCTGATGCCTTTTGCAGAGTAATCCCTATGATAGCTTTCTGTGATTCATGTCAGTTTAATTAAGAATTAATGCAAGTTCTGAACTAGAATTCTGGCAGAATAAAATATCAGTTTTAACACAAAGAAGCAGCATAAGAGAAGAAATAAGGCCAAGAGACGGACACGTCTGAAAGTAAAGAGGGAGAAGTACAGTCTGTGATAATGAGAGAGAGAGAGAGAGAGAGGGAGGAAGAGAAGGAGAAAATAAATCCGGATTGCAAGTGACCTGTAGTATGTGTCCCCTAGACAAAGTCAGCATTGATGTATGATGTGTGCCTGGGTAAACAGCCTATGACACCAGGCTACATTCACACTACTATGTTTTTGTAAAAAAATGGAGTTTTGAAACGAAAACGATCTCCGTCCACACCAGCGTTTTAGCTGCAAGTGATCGCTGTCTATATTAAAATGACTGAAAACGGACGTCTAGTGAACATTCAGTGGGCATGCACGTGCCGGTGAAAACATGAAGCTGATTGTCTACTCCACAGTTGCAGAACATTTAGCGAAAAAAGAAAATACTACTACAAATGAAAAACCACACCAGAGATTTCTTTGCATGGACCAACAGCGAGGTGGAACTGTTACTGAAAGTAACATGGGAGTGCAAAGTGACTGTGGTGGCGGAGAACAGACTGGGAGTTGTTACAAAGCAAACGTGGTGACACGTACAGCACAAGTGTATAAGTGTTATTTACACAGTAACGTAAGAAAATATTTTAATAAAAATACAAAAACACTGTCAGTAGCATTGTGTTTTTGTATCCAATCAGAAAGCCAAATGTGACTTTTCTGTGTCATCTTTTTTGAAGTCCTCTGTTGTCACCTGTCCACTCTAATACACTACCCCTGAGTTTTAAAACGAAAAAGGGGTCGGCAGCATTTTTAAAATTCTCCATTTTAGGTCTTCGGATTTGCCCTTTTAGTCTGAACTGTAGATGGAAACATAAATGGTCTCTCTTTTAAAACAAAAACATAGTAGTGTGGTTGGATTTAGCCCCAGCCAGCTCTCTGTTTGACAGATTAGTCAATCCACTGAAAATTTATCAAAAACAAAAAAACCTAACAAACAAATGTCAAATCTCTTTGGTTGTAACTCTTGAAATTTGAAGATTATCTGCGTTTTTTTTGTTTTGTTTTTATATCGTTGTAAAGAGAATATCTTTCAGATTGGGACTGTTTCGCAAATAATTTGTTATTAAAGGGCAACAACATCCATTGTACACTTAGGTCAGTTTCACGTGTCATGGGGGATACTTATAGCCTGTGAAAACAGTTCTATGCTACAGTCTTTTGTCGTTGGAGGAGCTTGGTCAATGTAAGGAAACCATCATTTGCATTATGGGAAATGTAGAATGCACTGTTTTTGGAGCTTGACCCATACTAGGATTTAAAAATGAGGATCTGATCCTCTGCTGCTTCTAATTTGTCCATTTATTAGTGTCTCACAAGCCACTTTTTAAGCCAACTTTACAAAAGTGCAGTGCTGAATCTTTGCCAAGTACCCCTTTAATCAAAACATAATAGTTAGGAGATTAATCAAAAACGAACATAGTCATTAGTTGCAGCCCCACTGGACTGATGGCTAGTACTATTGCGCTTTCTTTTTTCGTCTCTTCCTCCCACCCCCTTGCTTTCATTTATACAATACTACTTTTCCTCCCCTCCAGGCTTTCTTCATCCAGCCTTTTTCTCTCTCTCCTCCAACATCTCTTCTGTCATGCTGTCCTCTCAGACCTATTATGTTATTTTTTTCATGTGCTGCTGTAGTTAACATCTTTCATATTTAAGGCTTTTAACCCAGAGTGCTGACACTAACAGAAAAGAGGCCTGGCAGCTTGGTGGAGCCATGCCCACACACCTTTTTTAAGTGTGCTCCAAGGTCTGTCTGTGCACGTGTGTTCTGAATGTCTGACCTTTGTGTTAATGACAATGTGATTTAGTGTGAATGTGTGTCCAGGTGAGGTAAATGTGTGGTCAGATGTACAGTATTGGATTTTTTTTGTGTGTTTGAGTTATCATTGAATGCATGAAAAAAAGAAACCATACTATGATACAGGCTGTGTATATGTTCCATTTTCATCAAGATAAATAAATAATGTTTGAGTCCTGTACGGCATTCTGGGGAAAAAAGCACGTCGCTGTAGTTCATGAAATATCTATGTGCATGACCTTGACTGTGTGTCCATGCCTTGAGCAGGAGTGGTCACCTCTGAAATGTTTATTTAGCTTCTGCTTGTCAACAGAATTCTTCTCACAGGTGAAAGGACATATTAAGTGAGATGTTATGAAAGTTAAGTGTACTGCTTTGTAGTAGGACAGTTTCTTCTAGATTTAGAATTATTCAGAACTGTTCCGTCAAGACACAAACAGCTAAAATATTTAATGTGTGAATTGAGAAGAAGGAAAATATTTTAATGTGAAAGTTAATGTGAAAGTATGTCACCAAACTTGTTTATGTGCTAAATGTTTGTAAAAACAAACAAAAAACTGGCTGATGTATCCTTTTTTTAACTCATCAATGTTCCTGATAATATTTAATCTATAAAGTATCAGAAAATAGTAAAAGAATGCCTGTGACATATTCCCAGAGTCAAAGCTGATGTTTTCAGATGGCTTGTTTTTTCCGACTAACGGTACAAACCCCCAAAATATTAAGTCTACAACAATTTGAAACAAAAAATAGAGAACATTGGAGAAGCTGCTATAAAAGATAGTTGAAGTTTTTGCAACAAAAATGAATTCAGTGATTAATCAATTCATCAACTTCTCATTTCATCTCTAATTAGCTGGTTATAATAGCTATTTACAGGAAACTGTTAGCACTATTCCCTTACTGGGAGCTCTAGTCAAAAGATGCACTTTTTATCTGTGTAGTTATCTTTTTTGTTAGTCTCCCTGGTATTATTCCATTTTTGCACAGATATGCTCTGTTATTCTTTCTACTGAAACACTTCTCTTGCATATCAACTGACCTACCTCTTAGAATAGACTTCACCTTGAACAAACTGTAGACTCTCTATTCACCAATCACCCATCTATCCTTATTGGTCAGTTTAAGGTGTTGGTAACATCTGTCCCTTTCTACATGGTCCTGGTGCACTGCTGGTGATATGCTGGTTTACGTCCCCCACTGCCAACTTCCTCTTTTCTGGCTCCTCATTCATCAATATGCAGTACCTGTGATAACTTATCTTTGCTCGTTATTTGAAATAATGTATATTTTATGTGACTTTCTGCTTTGTTCTGTTCCCTTCTGAATTTTCAGTATACTGCTTATACAGCAGAGAGCACAGCAGCACCTGTGCCACCAAATTCAACTGTACACATAAAAATGGTTTGACTTCACAGCGAGAAACACAGCTGGTTTCATCACTTAGCAACTCATGGCTACTTTTTACAGCACCAAGTGCTGTTCTGTGATTGGAAAAGGTTCCATAAATTAACAGAGAAGGTTTTCAGGAGTACAAATTTGTATGCAGCTAGCCTCTGCTTCCCAGCTGGAACTTGATTTAATCTTTCAGACCATTACAGTTGTGCTGCAGCACGCCCAGCTGTGTAATCTGAAATTTCCAATGTGCTTAATATTTAAAATGTTCAAGTCTAACTGAAATTAGTTTTTTTTCTTTATTCCCCACAGTATGCAAATCTACTCTGTAAATCACACCTCCTGTGCTGCTCTGAGGACAAAATCAGCACCCAAAATAAGTACATTTAAATAGTTTGAATTTTCAAACTCTACTTGCATACAGTATGACAAACAACAGCTTACAGACTTAATACAAATGTCATTTTAGTTATAGTTTAGATCAGAGATATTCAACTTGCTTTCTCCCGTGTTAACTTATGCAGAATGTCCCTTATGTAACCAAAAGTCTTATAACACTTATTATGGGAAACTCCTATGTGTCAGGTGTATGTGAACCTGAAGAAACATCACTGCTTATATGCATTTGATAGACTTATAGGTTAATATGCAACTTCCCAAGTCATAGCCAGGGGACAGTATTACACATTTAGTAGTTGGAATAAACAGTGTGAATCAATTTATTTTCAATATGAATTAGAATATGGTGGATGGGCCAAATGGCACCCTATTGCAGGCCTTCAGCCTGTGCACCATAAGTTGAGTATTACTAATTCAGATACTGTGGTACTGTGGATAAGTGGTTCATACTCTTTAAAAATCCTGCTAACAAAACAGTTTGTCCATGGCTTGTAAACTACAGTTTGCAGCACAAAATTCTCTGTACCTATATCATACCTTCGGATAAGACGTTAACTCATGGAACTTATTGCAAAGAGTTGAGGGGTTCCCCAGTGTGCTAGCAAAATTCCAAACCTGGCTTTCTCCATCTGGCCATGTAAACATCACACAGTGTAATTCCCCGTTTTCCTCCTTCTCAACCTCAAGCTGTTGAAGGGTGAGTGTCTGGTGCAAATGGCTGCTGTGCATCACCCAGGTTGGTGCTACACATTGGTGGTGGTTGAGATTCGTTTACTCCTCTTTCACACACAAGCGCTTTGAGTGTCTAAGTGCTATATAAAAGGAATCCATTGTTATTATTTTTATTTTTATTTCTTAGCTCATCAGCACGGTCTCACTAGCCACAAACATACACACTCACACATCTAAGAGGGAAAAATATGGCATTTCTAGTGTTTCCCCAAATACATTTTCTTTTTAATATTATTATTATTGAATAAGAAACACAAACACACTTTTGAATGCAAAAATAAGTCTGTGTGTATACTTATTTACTTATTTTGTCATGCTCTGCTCATGCTAGAATGTGCTGAAATATAGTTTGTAATGTCATTGGCAGCTTGTAAACAATCATTCTGCTGCCTTTATTAATGTAACTGATTAATAGGGGACATGTATTAATAACGTTAATAATTGCTAATGAAAATTTATGACACCTTTTGAATGTCAAATTTACCCTCAAAGGTGCTGCACCATTTATTATTGAAGCAGCTCCCGAATACATATCTCTGTTGCAGACTGTTTGTGTTTACAGATTCTCCTCAGACAGAGTTACAATACTCTGAATTTCTATGTTGATTTATATTATTATTGTAGCCCAATCGAACTGAAATATGGTATATAATATCACTGATACCTAATATACTTAGCTACCATCATAAAAATAGAAAAGGTGAATCCAAATGTTAACACCCTGTTTTGTATGAATATATTAGTTTAGGGTAGATTTATCTTCCAGAGGAAATTAATTCTTCTACACTATTAAACTGTATTATGATGAGATACAGTCCGGAATCACCAAATAAATTACTCAAAGAAAATACAGTACATCATTTAAGTTATTAGGTACAGTAATGAGAACAATAAACACATAAGAACAAAGTTAAACAAAAACACATATTTACACACACAGAGAAAAACATTTGAGGCAATGGCTGAAGCAAAGAATAGGAAGAGCTTTTAATAATCGAAACCCAGAGGGTTTACATCAAGGCCAGCGAAGACAGTATCTGCTTAGTTTTAAAAAAGCTTCAGTGAGAGCCAGCTGCATCTTCATATGGATTCAGAATGGAGCTCTTTGATGGGGTTTGCATTTTTTAGATGTTCTCAATCAGAGGGCTGCTGAATTCATCCCAAGGTTTTAGTTTGCTGCTGTATAAAATATTAGCCAACTGAGTTTCAAAAGAAAATTTCTTTTAAAGTTAAAGAGGCAGAGGGCGGGTGGGTGCTGAGTGGTGTATGAATATATACATGGAAACACACATGCACATGTGCACACACAGTTGTTGACGTGCTCCTCCTCTATTACGTAGATTGCATTTCTCATTCCCTTTCTGCGGCTGTCCTCATGTGTCTCTGCCTGGCCTTTTCCTCCAGCTGTTGCTTTGATATTAGCTTCATGAAATCTGTGTGAATACCACAGACGCCAGTAATCTGCCCCACTGCAAGGGCTCATTCAGATAGTCTCTCTCATTCTCTTCTCATCTTCTTGCAGTCTTTAATCCTCCCACCTTCAACAGAATACAAGAACTGTCCATCGTTGCTCTTTTTTTTCTGTTGGAGCAAGTTGGGTGAAAGGATGTTAATGTTTTTCATCATTTTCTGTGGACATCTGGCTGCGTAGCTTTTGATAGGTTTCCTCCAGGTGTCCTGATAGTCAGGTTCAATGTTTTGTCCTCTTCTTACCCATTTTGTACCTTAGGCAAGCTATCAGGGAAACTAAAGTATTGGGTACAATAAGTGTCATCAACCAGTGATGGAGAAGGATCCTAAACTGACCTTGAGGAAATCAGCATTCCTCCAATAAAAATATTTTATTACTTAAATAAAATAAAAAAAAACAAACTCTTATTGTACTTAAATTAAATACCACAGAGAATCAAACTCGTACTGAAAGCTGGCACCGCATGTCTGTTCAGATTGGTTATCTTGTTTACCGCTTCTTCTGATCAGATTTTTGCTGATTTATTTCCTGTTCCTTGTGTAAAATGTTTACCAAGTTTATCATCTTATTTTAGTGTGTGAGCATGCTAACATTTGCTTATTAGCTCTAATCACAAAGTACAGCTGAGGCTCATGGGAATGTACGTAGTATTGGGCAAATCGACCTTATGATGGCCCGAAATGTCAAAGGGTCACCAGAGTTTATACAACTCAGCAACTTGTGCGAAAAATGAATGTCTGTGAATCACATTTTATGGCAATCCATCCAACAGCTGTCGAGGTAGTTCACTCAAACATCCAGTGTCTACCTTATAGTGATGTTAGAGGGAAAGGTCAGGCGATCCCCAGTGACTAAGCTTCATCCAATAATTTGTGAGAGATTTCAGTCTGGTCCAACGATGTGTTGGATATGGCCATAAGCGGAGGTAATGTGGGTCCATAGGGGCGGCCGACCCAGGGCCCACACCGATAGGGGGCCCACTATGTGGACTGTGAAGTTATGTTATGCTGATTATAGTGGACACGAACAAACAAAAATGGTACACATACATGCAGAATTCAGCAGCTCTTATCAAATGAAACAGTCCCTTCACTCATGATTTCAATAGTAAACCACCACAACAGTGACAATTACCAACAAACACACTAGATTCTAAGGAGACACATTTTAATAAACATAAATCATGAAGTAACATTTGTATTTCAAACTTTTTAGCACATTTTAACAAAACTCCCTTCACCCTCACGCATCATGGGAATTCTGAGGGAGGGGCGTAGGCTGCTTGTACGCAGCATTTTTTTTGTTTTACAGCGTCAGCTTCCACTGGAAGCCTCTCAGAAACATTTCAGCAGCGTAGCCTGCACCACGTTAATGACTTTTTATCAATTGTTCTATTTGTGCTTCTACTACATTCTTCAAAGCTTTCGTTTTTCGTCTTGATGGGTGCATCTAGCAACTACCACATGGAGCATTTGAGAATAAAAGCATTTTACATGCCGGATTGACATTTTATTGATTTTGTGATTAGTGCTCGTTTTTTTTATTTATTTACTTATTTTTTTATTTAAAAGGGACAGTGCATATTAATGGACATCTTAGCTTTTCATCAATGTAAATATGCCAGAATTACCCCAAAGGCTAATTTACATCTGTAGTCCCCTGTCAGGTCATTGTAACACAGCTAAACACTGAAATTGGAAACAAAACAACACAACTGAAAAGACGCCACAAGTTTCAACAACATATTACAAAAGACATCACAGTTAACTCTTATGTTAAAGAACTGTTTAGTGCAGGAGGGTGCTGCATCTAGTACGACAGACACACCAATACACATACGCAGTAAGGTGCTATTCCATTTACATAAAGTGCAGTTAAGTTACCTTAAAGTGTTATTTAATGTAGTAAAGTGCTGGATCTGGAATGTTAAACATACATAAACAGATAAAATACAACAGTAAACAAACCCATACACATAAAATACAACAAAATCCATTAGTGGTTACAAATTTGATGTGTCTTGAGCCATTGTTTGAGTTGGTTCTTAAAGCTGGGGTAAGTTGTACATTCCCTCACGACAGCCG
>JAPMOB010064311.1:0-15475 GCA_029875015.1 Lepomis gibbosus | reverse complement strand
GTGTGTGTGTGTGTGTGTGTGTGTGTGTGTGTGTGTGTGTGTGTGTGTGTGTGTGTGTGTGTGTGTGTGTGTGTCTCCAGTCACTGGATAAATGCATTGGTCATGTTTATTGTGGAGATATGGAGCATACCCAGCCCCTGGAAAAGGTAGATACAAGACAGATAGCAGCTGCATGATGTTGAAGCGTGTGTACATTCATCCCGCATTGTCACATTCAACACAACAAAGTTATTCTGGCTGTCTGTTCTCTCCTGAATCTTAACTCAGTGGAAGGGCAAGAGACACAATACTCCACCCGCTACTCCTTGTTATTTCCTCTTGGCATTTGAGTGAAATAACAGCAGTAGTTAAGCATGCATGCAATTAAAAATTGGACTCCCACCATGTTTTTTTTTTTTAATCTGTATGAGCTCCAGACAGAGCGAGCAGTGCACCCAAACAAAGCCGATTCAACAGTCATGTGCTTTAGTCTGAAATGAGCTTGTCTAAAAGCCCGATAGGCATGAAGGAAATGGGCAAATAACTCGATATTTTAAAATATTCTTTGTATTTAACGGCTGACTCGAGGCTATAAAGCCCTCGGTTGTGGCAGCGTTGAAGCAATTAAGGCATCTATAAAACAGTACACACTTACAAAACGTGCCTGTGCAAATGTGACAGCTACTGCTAGGTCATTAATGTGCACTAGTTCAGCACACACTTGCACCCGGTCCATGCATGCACAAACATATAAAAGGATTTTTCACTGTCCATACAGAAATACCATTTTTCCAAAAAGCAACAACAGGTCCACACAGTTACTGTTACCTTTACCCTATGACCTTTGTAACATTAACACAATTGTAGCCTATATGTTGGTCATATTGTTAATCCTCATTGAGCCTGATTTTTAGCCTGGTTTTGTTTACTTGCCTTAAAGAATAGTAAGATCCATACAGGGACAAGTAAGGTTTAAATGAAAATGTCACACTTCTTCTGTTTGAAAGAATTAGATGAAAAGCTTGAGAGCTTATGCCTGTACACTAATTAGCAATTTTACCTTTATTTATTCAGGCCCTGATCACATCACACCTGAAAGCTTCTCAGTACAACTGCAGCCTGGTCTGCTGGCCACTAAGCAGCTCCACTGGAGCTGTTAGGGTTATGGGCCTTGCTCAAGGGAACCTCAGTAGTGGTAAATGTACTGGGAGGACCACACTCAGATTTTATCCTGCTGGTTGGGGGATTGAACCAGCAACCTCCCGGTCACAAGCTCACTTCGCAAAATACGCAATTATCTTAGCCTAGGCTGGAAACAAGGAGAAATAGCTAACTGCATCTTACATTTCATTTGTGTATGAATTACACAAACAAAATTTAAAGTGTTAATTATTATAATTTAGAGTTGAAGGTAGGACAATTTTAGCTTTGGACAGAGCCAGTCTAGCAGTTTCTCCCTGCTTCTAGTCTTTGTACTGAACTAAGCTAAGAGCATGCTGGCTAGCCGTAGCTTCATATTTTCTGTAAATGCGTGATCAATCCTCTCATCTAACTCTCAGCAAGAAAGCAAATACTCTCATGTCGCAAAATATAGTGTTGTAGTCAAGACCGCCCAAACCGAGACCAAGTCAAGACCAAGACAAGAGTTTATCGAGACCGAGACAAGACCAAGACTTTTAGGGGCTCAGACCAAGTCGAGACCAAGACAGAGGGAGAGACCAAGTCAAGACCAAGAACAGTTCCCCACATTACATGACACACAATAAAATGTGCAATGAGATGATAGGTACTTCTCAAATGGATCTGAAAGATCCACATTCCCATTAAAACACCCACATAAAAGTACTAAGAGCTGAACGTCAACGTACTATACTCTATAAAATATTATTTTATGTGTCAGAAAATGGACATTGAGCTTAGGTGGGGGGTGTCTTACCCCACACTACCCTAATAAACATACAGTGGGCTACTGTAAATACAGAAAATTCCAAGAATGCACACTGATGATGTTAGTGAGTAACCAAACCAAAAAGCACATTTATATTGAACTCATTAATATTCTTGGGATTTACAGTATGAAGTAGAATACAGGTAACTAAATAAGATATGCTTAATGTATTTTCATATTATGTGAGGTTGTTTTTCTGTGTTTAATTCAGTGTTAGGAAACTTCCCTGAGATTACCTGACAGTCTAACAGAGAAGGCTCGGCTATCATGGCTTTTCTTGAACCTTGGATTGATACAATTTATAGGTGGAACATGCAGCATTTTTTGTCTGCCACTACATTTTGAATTATTAAATTTGCTAAGAGTAACTGGGTCTATAGTATATTTTCATTGTAGGTTACTTAATAAGAACCAATTACAACCACCAGCTCCTGCTCGGTTAATATTTAGAAAGTGATGTCTGTGCTTGTTAATCAGTTTAGATGAAGATATGGCGCCTGGAGAGTACATTTGTCTTTAACCATGTCTCATGTATTGTTACCATGTCTCATTTTGTCTTTAAAAGAAAAAAGCTTTTCAGTAAACGGCTGAAATTAAGAATATGGAGTTGCATAGATTAAGTGGCATTTTCAAGTCACACACACTTGCTGTGGACCACATTGTTTTACCTTGTCAAATGTATTTAGAACAGCAAATGGAAAGGTTTTCACAAACTGGTCACAGTTAACTGAAAGTGGCGTAACTGATTTTGCACACATTATTACTTTCATGCAATATGACAAGACATCCAAAGTCTGTATATACTGTGTCTCACAAAGATTGATTGGTCCTGTGTGTTTTCCTGCTTTGTGTGTGTGTATACACGTTTGTTTGGCAAAGATTGAAGGACAGCCCATCTCCCTGCTATTGCACACGCACACTCAGAGAGAGGAGAACAGAGAGAGAGAGAGAGCCTTGTTACACTCCTCCTCAGGGATTTGCTTCTCCCCAGGGGGGCCGAGGAAACGAACCTGCTGCCCACACTGCTGAATGAAAGAAACAGGAAGAAAAAGAGTGAATGAATGGACAGAATAAATGAGTGAAGGGCCAGAAGTGGGACTCGTTTGACGGATTTTGTTAGCACTGGCATCGAGCATGCCTCACTGGCAGGTTCTGGCCATCAGTGCTACCTGCGTACTGATCTGGGTCCAGACGGACTCAGTTGTGGCGAAGAAGCCGCTTCATGCTGCAGCTTTACGCCAGAGCCAGTCCCAGCTCCAGCCTGTGCCGCTCACTCAGACATGGGCCCTGTCTGCTGCAAGCCGGACAGACTGAAGAAACAACATCTCCAAGGTAACCAGAAATGCTGGAGATTTTTAACTCAGCTAGTGGAGCACTTGAGCAGCTTTGAGACTGATGGAAATGGAAATCTACAGTATGTTTGGAACAACCTCTTATTTATGGCTTTTTTGCATAATTTAATTGCATAATTTAAAAGATGCTGACTCCTGTTCCTGTCCTATTGTAAGAACAAGATGCACCATATATTAAGATTATCACATATTTAAACAAAATCTTAAAAGGATTATTTATTTTTAAATCTTCTAATGATCAGTGAGGCAAAGATAGACAGCAGACCTACTTCTGCAAAATGCTTTGGTTGGTTGTAATTTAGTATTCCTGCACTCACTGGGAGGTTATGCATACAGTAGGAACCTTTAATCAGGCCAATACTGCATGAGTTTTTTTTATTGTTTATCCCAGGTATTCTTTTCCCAGGATTTCTTGTTCTTTCTTGTTGTTCCTGTCACCGTGGTGACTTGTGATCATGAGTATCTAAGTGTTACTGGTTCTTGTAAAGTGATCATCAGAGAAATTATGTGTATGCGACAATTGTGCGTGAGTGTAGGGTTCAATGTGCTGTGCCTTAATCATGAAACGTTGATTGTCTATTACCAAGCATGAGGTTCAACACGTATAGCTACAACAATTTGTGACTGTATTCCATATCATAGTAGATTCATGTAGTTGTATGCATGTAAGTTTCATCAGTAGAACCTGCGCTGTAAGCTATAATACTGGCTGGCAGATTGGTCCTCAATGGTTGTGTACAAATGCACAATTTTCTGCTAGTCTTGCTCTCTTTCTGTTGCTCTGTCTCTCTCACTCTTTCTGTCTCTCTCTCTCATATATAATGCCAATAATAAGCAGCGCAGAGGTCATATGAAGTTAATCCCCAACCAATTCATAGCAAACAATCATCAGTCACATTATTAATAGAGGACATTGCCTGAGGGACAACACACACCAACACACCGTGCAGTGTATAAACTGCATGACTGTTTGCTAGGCCAGAAGAGCGGTTAGAGACACTGCTGTATACAGTTGCTGAGTGGTCACAGCTTTCTGCATGGCTGACACCAGCATGAATACTTAAGTAAGTGCTTAAGGACCCTCTGAGAAATCAACTTTAAAAGAATTGTTCAGCGTTTTAAAGATTTTGAAATATGCCATGAGTTAGATGAGGACATCAATATTTAGTTCTTTTTTTTTCAGGTGGCTTTTTCCCTCAGGTATAAAATTGCTGACAGTAGTAATCACAGCTACTTATTCCAGCAACACTCGCTGGTATTTCAGCTTGTTTTCTTTCTTCTTTTTTTTTAGAAGGTTTGGTATTAACTCCGTCTCTTGTGCATTCAGTGATGTAAGTAAGTACAGACTGATCCGGAACATGTTAGCTTAGCACATGGGCTGGAGATGTAGGGAAGCAGCTATCCTCTGCCGAAGAGGAGGAGGAGGAATGCCCAACAAACTATCTCAAACCTCATGGCTGCTGAATGTTAACAAAATAGTTGGTTCATTTTTTGCTAAAATAACAACATTGGCAGCTAATTGAAAACAGGAAGGTAAACTATTACCAACAATGTACCTGTTCATGTTCAAAGGTGCATTACATCACCTGACTCTCTTCTGAAGCTGACTGCAGGTATCTCTCTTTATGTTGACAGTTTAAGAAGCACTGTAAAAACTGTCTCTTTCCTGTCCTCATCTCCCATTCAACATTCAACAGTGTCTGCGAGCAGTCTGACATTTAAGTACCGATGCTGTAATTGTGAAGAATTCTAGCCTTGGTTCTTAAATGTCAGACGCTCGAAAGGCATAAGCTTTTCCGCACGCACGCTGTAAACATTCAACTGTCTCTCAGGCTCAAATGTCAACCTCTGTCTTATGATCACCGCGAGGAAATCAAATCGATTGCTGGAACTCTGAGAGGAAAACCCAGTTTAACGCACGTCTCCGCAAACCCTGCAGTCAGTGTTATCTTAATTGCTTAATTGATCCAAAAGGGATCTTTGTACTCATCCATGCAGGCCTGGTTGTTCCAATAGTTTTGGTGTCTGTCAGCTATGTTGTACTTGATTTTAAGCTGTTGTGTGTGTGTCTTATCAGGCCATGATTAATTGAAGAGAAAGTCTTGGATGTAGCAAGGCTTCTTAATATCTCTTCTCTATGTTTTTAATCACACTTTTAATTGGCCTCTTTTCCTGAGGGCAAACTGAAGCACTCACTTATTACCGTCATTATTAGATTATTCATTTCCCACAGACACTGTGCGTGCGCATAAATGAGGGCAAAATATCAAATAACGCTGTATCCACATTTCACTATTTCCAAGACACCGGAGCACATCTGAAGAGAGACCACTGTGTGTTTTTCATCATGACAGTGTGAGTTTGCAAAGCTGGGTGACAATGGCACTTAGCTTTATGGCACCACTGTTTATATTTGGATTCCCTTCTCGCAGCTAAATGACTGTGACAACAGTGACTGTGACTGTGGCAACAACCCCATCCATCACTCACGGCTCGGACAGTCGAAATGTTCTCCAGATTATTTATATGTGTAGAAGGAGAAATAGTATATAGGCGATGGGGTCAAGATAAGAAGATGTATTCACTGTCTAAGGTGGTTTTTATGTAACAGCTGATCATGTTTCACTCTCAGATGGCCAGCATTCTGACATCAGCGATTATGCGGTGGAATAATTTCGTCACAGCACTATTGTTTATGAGGTCAAAAAAAGGTTGAAAACAAAGGCACTATTTCTGCACTCTCTAAAAGCTACTGTGAGCCACACTGTCAGCCAGCTAAACACATCATATGGAACAGGAACTGGTGCCATTCATTGTTAGACGACAGAGATTGCATAACAGTACAGTTTTGCCATCTAGTGGTGAGAATTCTTTATAACACAACCTGGTGTGGATCATTATGCAGGATTCACAACTTTATTTTGATATAATTATTAAGCTTATGCAATTGACTGTCCATATGCAAACAAACTGTCGCCAATATGGCTGCTAAGTTAACCACAATGAAGGAAGTATGCCGTAACAGCACAGAGCATGACAGCAAAAAAGGAAAGGAAAATGAAAGGATAAAATACCTGTTTGTTGGTATGCGTTAATCAAAGAGTCTGCTTGTTACATATTCACACATGCCATGGACATAAGCACACATGCAGAGTTGTCTTAAATCCATACCCACTAAAATTACTTATAATATTCCTCATGACAGACCTGAGATGTTGTCTTGGATTTGTTTTTATTTGTTCCAACTTGAAAATGGACTAGTTAGTACCCTTTTTTCAAACTTGCCCGGACAGCCCAGTTCAATATCTGCAAACTCAAATTAACTGCCACAGTGGAAACCTGCTTGAGGGTGCCAATAAGCCGCCCTTTCAATAAGGTGGAAGCCTGAAAGAAACATAATCAATACTGGACAATGAAGCTTAATGTATAGTGTAAAGTAGAAATTAGGAACTAGGGAATTTGGCAAGTGGTTGAGAGTTGATGTATGGAAAAACTACAACGCATCTACAACATCAGCATGCCACTCGGTTAGTTCTAAGATAAATGCCTATCTTCTTGAGAAAAAATGAATAATTTTAATGTAAAATGTGCTCATCTTTACATTTCTACATTTACTCTCCATCTTCCCCCTCATTTGTCCATGCAGGTGGGACAGGAGAGAAGGACCGGGCACCGATCAGCCATGAATCCTTCCTGCTCATGGCAAACTCCCAGACAGACATGGATGACTGGGTCAAGGCCATACGGCGGGTCATCTGGGCGCCATTTGGTGGAGGTAAAGCCAGATCTTCGAACTGATACATGACTTTTTTTTTTATTTTTTATCTTACCTCAGACAGATTAAGTACACCTACAGAGTTTTGCTTATTAAGAAAGAATAAAGATTCTGTTCATCACCATGGCTGAAAGTCTGCAACCAGCAGTTCTACTAATATTTTATTCAAATTTCTGCGCCAATAAACACTGAAAGGAGGCCGAGGCCTTTCCTACCAAGCACCATGCTAGGAAGTCCATGTTTCCTTCACCCTGTTGGCTCCAGAAATCTTGCAAGAGGTCTTGAAATAAGATATTGCTGCTGAAATTGGAAAAAAACTATTATACTGTGTGAGCTACAAACTTGAGCCCAGTCATGAAAAGTGTCACCTAGCCCTTTCTTTAGCCTGCAGTTAATTCTCACCCTGGTGTCTCTATTCCTGGAGTCCAACTACTGTACCTGACTTGGGAAATGTGATCAGAGTTTGCTGTCAATCTAAACCACTTCACCGTTGGTTTTTCAAATTCAAAAATAGAGGACACTGTGCATCTATTAGGTTTCTTACTGTGGCGAGTAATAATGATCAGAGAACAAATGTACTGGATTCAGTTTAGCTTGTGAACTTTAATCCAGTTAAGATGAGTGTCCTTTACTCCTAAAAAGTCTGTTTGTCCTCTCCATGCAGCAGTGAGCTTGTGGTTAATTCTCACCCTGTCTGCTTTAGTCTGGCAGTCTAACAAGTGTACTTGACAGGAAGCCAGAAATATAACCAAGGTGTCTGGGTGTAAACTGGGACATAAGGAGCAGCTGAACAGCACGGTGTTGGGTTACAAAGTAGCGGTATATTAATAGGGGGATGAATGTAGGATAACACACCAATGATATAGTGTATGACTTTAGTGGACTAAATTGTATACTTAATTTTTAATTTGACTTGTTTAAGCACTGTTAAAAGAGGGGCACCAAGGGCGCCAAATACTTGTGCCCTATATGTCCCTTTGGTGTTTTATTGGGCCAAAGTGATTTTGTTAAATTGCTTATTATGTCTGACAATTACATAAAACAGAAAAAGGGAGTTAATGCTTACATTTGAAGTGGTGTAAGCTAAACATATATTTGGCATTTTTACTTAACAATTTGCTGTTTAAAGTTGTCAGCAAGTGATTTTCTGTTGGTCAATTTATCAATAATAATAGAGAAACAGAACTCCAAGATGAGAGACGATCCCCAAGGTGACGGGGATGAAATTTCATTTGAGGGACTCGTGTTTAATACTTACTGAAATTTTTTTGTATCAACACCGAATCAATTAACCGTTGAACTGCTGAACCCAAGAATTATCATCCGACTCTGTAGCCGTACTACGCCTCTTTAAACGAACTGTTATGGTATTACGGCACATTTACTGTAGGATTAGTCACGGCCCCAGTTTGTGCCTCACATGTTTTACCATTACATTCACAGAGCTAAGCATCCGACTTCTGAAAAATAAATGTCCAGCAATCTTTCAAAAATCTAAAGGGTTGTTTAACATCACTTCCTGCTTCATTGACGGCATTCCATTTTATTATTCACTGTATGAAACAAATGTTTTTGTTCATACACACAATTATATTTTTCTTGTGTCATACTAAATTAAATACAATACACATATATGGATTTTTCAAATTTTTTTGTCTGGTATTTATTGTTTAGAATAGTTGACTTGAATGAAATGTTATATAAATGAAATGCACATCCAAGAAGTATAATATCTGCGTGTCAGTTTCATACAGCAACAATTTATCATAACAGTGTATCTGTTAGTGCCTTTTCTGGCCCCTGGTGGCCAAGACTCTGTTTGTGCAGCTTTGATTTTGAAAATTGCTTCTGGTTCAGTTGTGCATTTGGAGAGGATGGAGGACAAGGCACGGTGGGGACAAAGTGGGAACGCCCCTATTCACAGATGTAATGCATTTTCTCTCAGAGACTAGACAAGCATTAATATCAGTAACATTCATATGGACTCGCTGGGTAACCTCATGCTGGCTCATGTGTCCAGCCGCCCTCTCAGATTCTCGAGGTAGGGGTGTCTGTCTCTCGGTTGTCGGTCCAGAATAGATCTGTCGCCAACTTACAGACCTGTCGTTAACAGCAGCATTGCGGTCACAGCACACTGACCTCCGTCTGCTGCTGTTTGTCTGTACTCCTTCCTCGCTTTCGTTCAGGAGTCTGTAAATGCAGAATTCATCTACCAGCTGAGTCTAATGCCTGAACCGGAATGGATGAACTTGGTGAAATGTGGGTTTGGGATGTATGAGAAACGCTCTATGCTGCTGTGCAGCTCCTGTTCTGTCAATTACTACGATTACTGCGAGCTGTCTGCCAGCTGCGACTGCTACAGCCAATCAACAGGTAATAATCAGCAGTGACCAATGAGCCAATCAACTGCGTTTAGCCATCAAGCTGTGCTGCCATTTAGCTACACCGTCATTTTTCACTACTTTTAAAAATGGCTTATTTATAAAGGGGTGTCTCTTATACTGTTTACCAGTGGTGGAATGTAACTGAGTATGCTACATTTGTTACAATTTTGCCATACCTGTACATTTTATGTTACTTTTAAATATTATATTTATACTTTGTACTCCACTACATTTTTCATTTTTACATTTATTTATTTATACTTTTTACATAAAAAACCCCATCAGGCTTATATCATATGATGCTGAACTGTATAACCAACCTCCTCAGTAGTATACTCAAATTGGCACAGTTTCAGTTTCTAAAAAATGGCTCCACATTGATGCACTTCAACCTTGTTGAACAGAATAACATAATATTCTGTAATTATATAACAATGTGAAAGGAGCTATTCTGCATAAGGAGTACTTTTACTTTTGATGCATTAAATACATTGTGCTGATAAAACATGTGTAAATTTATTAAGATACCCTTTGAATTCAGGACTTTTAATTGTATTTTTTATGCAGTATTTTTAGATCATGGCGTTTCTGTTTGTTTTTCTTGAGTAAAAGATCTAAGAACTTCTTCCATCATTGCTGTTTACATATTTTCAGTGGATGCATAAATGAATAATCTGATGAGCCTATACAGCATAAACAAGTAAGCATGTTTCCTCTCTCCCCAGGGATATTTGGACAGCGTTTGGAGGACACAGTGCAGTATGAGAAGAAGTTTGGCCCCCGGCTGGCCCCCCTGCTGGTGGAGCAGTGTGTGGACTTCATCAGGGAGAGAGGTTTAGACGAGGAGGGTCTCTTTCGGATGCCAGGGCAGGCCAACCTGGTCAAAGAGCTGCAGGAGGCCTTCGACTGTGGCGACAAGCCTCTGTTTGACAGGTTTGACAAGTGTTGCTTGGAGCTTTTTGAGAAGTAGATGGTAGGACTTCCACTAGACCACTTTTTTCCCTGTCCTCCCTTGTAGTAATACAGACATCCACACGGTGGCATCCTTGTTAAAGCTGTACCTGCGAGAGCTGCCAGAACCGGTCATTCCCTTCTCCAAATATGAAGACTTTCTAACGTGTGCACAGCTTTTGGCCAAAGATGAGGAGGAGGTATGTGCAGCATAACCCTCTCTGTGTGTCTTCATACATGTGTGTGTGTGTCTTTAATGTTTTATCCCCACGGGTAGAGACTGCTTTTTGAAGGTTCAGACTTGGTTTTAGGGTTCAGTTTACAAAAAGGTTAAGGCTGGGGTTAGGGTATAAAGCATAAAGTGAGGCATGTAGTTATGATGGTTACAGTTAGGGTAAGGGGCTAGGGAATACATTATGTCAATGAGATGTCAACACAGGGATAGAAGAACAAACACATATGTCTAACAATTGCTCAATTTGTCTTTTATCAGGGGGTCCAGGAGCTTGGAAATCAAGTTAGCACTCTACCTCTACCTAACTACAATCTCCTCAAGTATATATGCAAGTACGTTGAGGAACAAATGTCATAAGTTTCCAAGAATGATGTCTGTTTCTGCTGTCTTTTTTAACTTTGATGTCTCACCTTAGATTCCTTGATGAGGTCCAGTCCCACTGTACTGAGAATAAGATGAGTGTCCAGAACCTCGCCACAGTATTTGGACCAAATATCCTTCGACCCAAGATGGAGGACCCAGTCACTATCATGGAAGGTATGGACGATGCTCACTGATGTAATTCATAGTAAAAGTCACTGCGAATTAACTGGTGTGTCTATTAAACATTTTACACCATAATCTTACTTTAACATGTATTTTTAGCATATATTCACCGAACACAATTATAAATGCACCGCTTTTCATTCATTCATCATGAGCTGAATTTAACGATCTAAGACTTTCTCAGTGTACACAAAAGGCCTGTTTCTCTCAAATATTGTTCACAAATCTGTCAAAATCTGTGTTAATAAATAAAAGGCCACTCGAAAATGTGCAGTTTCACTGTATTGGGAGGGTTCAGGGGGGTCCGGAAACCAGTCAATATCTGGAGTGACCACCATTTGCCTCACGCAGTGCAACACATCTCCTTCGCATAGAGTTGATCAGGTTGGTGATTGTGGCCTGTGACATGTTGGTCCACTCCTCTTCAATGGCTGTGCGAAGTTGCAGTCAGGTCGAGATCCCGATGAAGACGACTAGCATGCAGATGAGCCTCCCTGACACGGTTCCTGACCGTTTGTGCAGTTTGTTAATGGTTATACAAACCAATAGTTGCAGCAGTTGTCCGGGTGGCTGGTTTCAGATGATCTTGGAGGTGAAGATACTGGATGTGGAGGTCCTGGGCTGGTGTGATTACACGTGGTCTGCAGTTGTGAGGCCGGTTGTATGTACTGCCAAATTCTCTGAAACGCCTTTGGAGATGGCTTATGGTACAGAAATGAACATACAATTCAGAGGCAACAGCTCTGGTGGACATTCCTGCAGTCAGCATGCCAATCGCAAAATCCCTCAAAACTTGCAACATCTGTGGCATTGTGCTGTGTGATGGAACTGTACACTTTTGAGTGGACTTTTATTATGGCCAGCCTAAGGCACACCTGTGCAATACCCATGTTGTCTGATCAGCATCTTGATACGCCACACCTGTGAGGTGGATGGATTATCTCGGCAAACAAGAAGTGCTCACTAACACAGATTTTGACAGATGTGTGAACAACATTTAAAAGAAATAGGCCTTTTGTGTTCATAGAGAAAGTCATAGATCTTTGAGTTCAGCTCATGATGAATTGGGGCAAAAACAAAATGTCATGTTCATAATTTTGTTCAGTGTAAATACAGAGTTTATTAAACTTTGTATGTGCAGGATAAAAACTGGACTGATTCCATGGTAAAAAATAATGATATTCTGTCTGGCTGTAGGCACCTCTCTGGTCCAGCACCTGATGACAGTCCTCATTAGGGAACACAACCGTTTGTACTCAGGGAGGGAGCAGGAGGGACCCATTTTATCCCAAACAGACCTCCCTCTCCAGGGTCATCAGCTACAGGGTCCTCAGCTCCAGCATCGCAGCCTGGGAGCCTGGATCTCAGAGGAAGATCTACAGAACTGCTCGGTCTCCAACCCCGACCAAGAACTGCACAGCAGCGCCTCATCTCTGGATGCCAAACTGTGTGCAGCTGTCACTCCCACCCAGACACCTAACCTGAACCCTGGACCAAAACTGGGGTCACCATCTGGGAAAGGGGAGACGGTGGTCAGCCCGAGTAAACAAGCAAAGGCCATTCCCTCCTGGAAATATACTTTCAAGAGCTCCTCGGCGCCTCGTTCCCAGCCGCAAGCCAAGCAAAGCAGCAGTGGCGGCTCTGTGCCTGAAATAACTAGTGTATCATCTGGTGGAGGCGGAAGTGGAGGTGGAAGTGGAGGTAACTGGCTCATGAACGGTTTGTCCTCCTTGAGGGGACACCGGCGCACGTCGTCAGGCGAGCGGTCTGCCCGTGATCGTGACTCATCCGGCTCCTCACAGAGACTGTCTACCTACGACAACGTCACCTCTTCCTCCAGCATGGGGAGCGTTCCAAGTGTAGCCAGCACACCTTGGTCCACTTCCTCCTGCGAAATCTCCGTCCCTGACTCAGGAAGTGAGCCCTCAGCTAGCCAGAACTGCGGAGTAGGGGGTGAAAGTGGGGAAAGGGGCGAGTGGATGGAGAGCCAGAGGGAGATTGACAGAGGAAGGGAGGGAGGGATGACGACAGACCCAAGCTCTGAGCAGGACAGTTGTGAGGCCATGGAGCTGTGCAGCAGCAGCGCACCCTGCAGCGAGAATGGAAACATGGCTGTGGCAGCCAGGGTGCCGTCCATTATCATGTCTGAGGATGGAGATGGGACTAATCTGACACTGAGCACTCTGGTGGAAGGACTGAAGGACGAGTTGAGGAAACAGAAGACTGCATACGAGTCCAGGATCCAAAAGTAAGTCTGTTTTCTGGTGGTCCCAAAATTTTGTGGATAGATTGTCTTATGGTGCATGTTGTCTAGTAAATAAAATACTCAAATTTAACTTTTACTAATTTTGGGGCCCCCAGCTTTGAACCACTCTGCTGTACAAAAACAACTAGCTAGATTTCTTTTCACGTGGTTAAACATGTATGTGCTACTAAGCATTATCTATTATATAGTTCTGGACCAGGAATACATTTACATTCACAAGCAATGGCGAATACAAACAAAGTGGACCCAACCCTATCACGCTCTAGTCCCCTAATGGCTCAAGCTTCAAAAACACTGGCTCCTACATTTCCCATAGTGAAATGGGACCACGTAAATGACCACATCTTTCAAACTTCATACACCGCTTTTGTAACACAAGCCTTGTGTTAAATTAAACCCTCTGACCCCTGATGATGTCATCAGGGGTTATTTTCTCAGATTTTATAAAGTTCCTCTAGCGCTACAGAGGAGCTTATACAACTGTTATAAACTGTATAGCAAGTAAAAGGAACATTAGTGTCTGTTTGATTTACCAGTAGGATTCGCCTATAACAAATATCGTCAAATCCTCTAGACAGAGGCTTTAAGCAGTAAAAATAATCTTAATGCTGCGTCGTCCTAACAGCGGTACCCTGTAATCACAATTTCCCTGGTTGGATTCTGTCTTGGGGTCTTAATGTATATAATTCTCCTCTCTCTCTTGAACCAAAACTATAACAATGATTAGATTCCAGTAAAGGTAAGTAAGTGCATTTTCTTGAGTGAACACGCCTTTAAGATGGTTGCATTTCTGTGAAAAAACTTGCCTAGTGCAGTGTTAAATTTTGTTGCAGCGCAACCAAAGCAATTTATAATGTAGCAAAAGAGTAAAGGTGATTAAATGACCTTTGCTTTCTGTCTGTGATGTGCTGCCTCTCCTCAGACTGGAGCAGTCGAGTGCTGCTCTGAGTGCACAGATGGAGCGTTTGGAACAAGAGATGGAGCAGGAAAGGAAGAAGCAACGCATGCTGGAGATCAAACTACGAAACTCGGAACGGGCACGGGAGGATGCAGAGAACCGCAACCGGCTTCTGGAGAAAGAAATGGAGGATTTCTTTTCCACACTAGGAGATCTGGCCCTGGGTGCAAGGACTAGTGACATTTGATATGCGAAAGCCACTTTGTCTGTGGCCAAAACTGTCAGGGTTTATATTTCAATTGTTGGGTGTCTTTCAAGGGCTTGCGCCCTCCTCGGTGCATGAGGGTGTTCCTTCAAAAGAATAATGAAACAAGAAAAGAAAGGAACTGGCCATATTTGTGTACATTTAGAACAAACTCAAAAGAAAATGGAATATGGAGATGACAGAGGAAATTCTTAAGGAAGCAAATATCAAATTGGGACTCTCTGTGAGGTCCTTATCAGAATCATCTTCAGTGAGCACTGAGTGTTTTTTGGCTTCCTTACGCATGCTTGAAATGGAACATTAAGATAAAAAGATGGCGCTAGTGTGATTACACTCTCTTAATGTGTCCAGGGTTTGTTCAGGTGCCTGACTGGTGGAAAATAATGTAATTTCTCTGACATTCTCTATACTGGAGAGCACTGACTTTTTCAACCACTACTTTACAAGGACATTACGTGAATGGATTTCTTGCTGAAGCTGCAATACTTGTTAGAGATGTTAATGTTACATGCAGACAGCTGACTGATATTTATCTTTATCTAATACTTATCTATAAGGAATAGTGCTACATTTTGGGAAATATTTGCTTTATTGCCAAGAATTAGATGAAAAGTTTGATCCTAGTCTAATGTATGTAGGACATGGGTGTCATTTATACTAGGGATGCTGGGGACAGGTCCCCACCACTGTTTCAAAGCATAATTTGAAAAAAATAATAATAATAATAAATAAAATAAAAAAAACTTTCTGAAATATAGCTTGCAGTTGAATAACTATTTCATTTCATTTTCATTAAATTTATTTGTTTATTTGAAAAGGGGACAATGTACACTGATCAACATTCGAAGCAAATGTAAGCGTACCCGAGTTAGCCAC